>JAOEHY010034175.1:5465-37122 GCA_025447955.1 Psilopsiagon aurifrons | reverse complement strand
CGTCCCCCCTCCCGTCTCCCCCCCCGCTACCCAGCTACAATGCAATTCCCTTTTGCTTTTGCAAACCCAGCTTCCTCCTCCTTCAAGAGCAGAGCCCCGCAGCCTCCGGAGGTTTTGAGGTAGGTACTAGAAAAAGGAGAGGAGGCCGGGCAGCAGCCAGCCTGGCGAGTATAGCGCTGGAAGAGGAGTGCAGGGCCTGGGCTCTAACAACTGAGTGGCCTCCCCCCCTAAAAGCCACCGGGTCGGGCACTCTCGGTTCCTCCTCCTTCTCTCAGGGGCGGGGACGGCGGCGGGGCGGACCTCGCGCTCGGTAGCGGCCCAGCCGGGGCTGACACACAGCTGTTGGCAGCAGCTGGATGCCCCCCGGTGCGGCGGGAGAAGGCCCCTGGAGCAGCCGAGTCAAGGGGCTGCTCCAGAAGGGCCCGCGAGGAGGCTTGGTGCCTCCGAGGCAGGTTTGCCCAGGGGCTCTGCGAAGAGGAGGTGCCGGGAGGCAGGGTCTTGTAGGGTCACAGCCTCCCAGCCCGCAGGACAGCCTGCGGGCAGAGCCTGCTCACTGGGAGCTGGCAGTCTGCAAATGCTTCCATCCCTCCCTGCGGGCTTGTAGTGAAACCCCTGCCACCCTCACTTACCAGGCCAGCAAGGCTACCGTGCCGCAGGAGTTCCATTATTGTTGTTGCAGTGGTGATGGTGGTTGTGGTTCTTGTAGTTGGCTTGGACACAGTGTGGTAAAGCTGGTTCCCTTGGTTTTCTCTCCCTGCCTCTGCTGTTCTGGAACTGGGAGAAACAAAAAGGAAGGTCTGTGTGACATGGAGAGGCAGAGGACTGTGGAAGTTGGGGGGAAGGGAGACTCACAGGGAGACAGGAAGGATGGGAGGAAGGTTAAGGATTTGGAAAAACAGATGTGCACATGTGTATACACTTCTAAACCATTCCCTTGTGGTCCCAAAGTCTTGATACTATACTGGTGTCTCTTTTTCCTCTTTCTTCTACTTCCTCTGTCTGTTACATTTTTTCCTGTCAAGTCCCTTTCTCTTTTAGGAAAAAGAGCAATGCCTCAGCTGCAGGAAGGACTTCAAGGTTCTTCAGCTCCTCCGTTACCAAACGTTAACCACAATGACAACACTTAGCCCTAAATTTGGGCCCTGCTTACCCCGTATCTGACCTTGGCACCATCTGATTTTTTTCAGCAGTCTGAGTTCTAGTGTCCTATATATACAATACGAAGCCGTGCTGACATTAAACTCCACTTGATCCTTCAGATTCTCCAGATTAAATCATTTGGTTTAATATGTTAGGACTAACTTAGGCTGAAGCCTGGCAACCCTAGCAGGATCCAGATGTAGATGTTGCTTTTCAGCTCAAGGCCTTAACCTTGGCCTGGATCCAGTTAGGCCAGCCTAACTCTGCTCCAAAATTTCTCCCAGCATGGCTCTCATGTTGACCTAGAACACCATGTTAAACCCTATACTCCAGCTGCTTCTATTCCAAGGGCTAATCATAACCTTAAACTCTGGCCCAATGCCCTGAACTTAAGTACTAGCCAAACTACAGGTGACCACTCAGGAGAGCACTGTAGCACACAACTCGCTTCTCAGCTCCTTGTAGACCTGAAAGATGAACTTCACATAGCCCATCTCATCACATTTTGTTGCCCTTGCTGTGCCCAGCTCTCCTGCATGTTGTGTAGCATCTTCAGGAACAGTGAATTAGCTTAGTTTTGCAATCATTACACTAACTCCTGTAGTAAGGCCAGAAAAGCAACACTTGGCTACCCCAAAACTAATTGCAGGTGTATTTAGGAGTTCACCTCTTTCAGCCAAAGTGGAAGATTGATTACTTTGACACACCAAACCCCAAAACCTAGTCTTTTGGTCTAAAAGCAACAGCAGGTCTTCCAGGATCCACAAACAAACCATAACTTTCCACATCTATGTCTGAACAAAGGACAAATTTCTTGCATTTAGGTAGGGTTTAAGGCAGCCCTTGCTCTAGCCTGCATCCTTCCATCACAAATCCAAACACAACCACAATACCATTATTAATTTCAGGTCCAGGATGCATTTCTTGATAAGCACCCGCTCCCTCCCCCCAGTTATTTACCTGAGATGTCTCTAATCTGCTTACTATTTTTGCAGGTTCCTGTAATTAACAAGCCTTTTCTGGTCCTTCTTCCCTAAGGGACAAACCTGATTACAGCCAAACATATCCTTAAACTAAGACAGGTAGCCCCCACAGCAGTAGACCTAACTTGCAATGCACTTCTACCTTCATGCTATAGACTTACAGACCCTACAGGAAATGAAAATGTATCTTCAGCACAAACTGTTGCCCATTAGATTTTTCTGTGTGCCAATCACCATTCTATTGCAGTGGCACCTACAGGATTTACATATAATGTCAGCAGTCCTTGCCCTTCTTTTCCTGACCTGAAATGGAACCATAACTGTCATTGGTACCACAGCCACTGCAAAACTCCTGGAACCACAATTTGGTAATTTAATTTTTCTCGTAACATAATCCCAGTCTTCAACCTAACCATAGTTTAAAGAGCTGCTGTCCTGTGAGTATTCTGCGCAGTCTCACTAGTACTGTCCTTGTTTGATATTCCATAGAGAATTAAGACTGTCACACAATTCTCCATCCAGTTCTCTCTCAGATCTTAACTCTGTCCCTAAATCAAACACTAACTGTAGCCTTAACACAAGAATTGTTACTGCTGTGATCCAAAATCTGTACAGTACAATTTTCATCCTATTCTGGCAGGCTAACACATCCTTTTTTCTAAAACCGAAGGTGACCTTGGCCATTAACGAGTCAAAATATATCCTGTAAACTATGCTACAACTATTCTACTACTGTATCAGCATTCTCAATATAAGATAGACATCCCAATAAGAACAGTTCCCCAGCCCATTGTTTCCTCTAACCCAGCTGTGTCACTAACACTCTCACAGGAGTGGTGACTCATCAAAACTCAGGTTTCCCTTTCGTTCCTGCAGGCATCATGTCTGTCTCTTCCTACTTTGTGGTCCTGGCAGATCCTAGGGTACAATTTTCCTGCTTTAGGGTCCCTCAGGAAGCCTAACCTAAATCCCAGAGGGGTGACACTTTGCCATTCTGCCACTAACTACTCCATTCAGTCCACTGCCAACACAAGCCTTTATTTTCTCCATGGTATACTCCATGTTAAACAAACACAGGCCTCCAGCTCTTGGATGGATGATCTTTAATATGATGGAATTTGGGCTGGTTTGGTGCTACCAGCACCAGTCTATATATTACTTTGGCAGGCCGCAGAAATAAAAATATTTTCCAACTGTTTCTCAGTCTTAATCATCACTTTAACTCTAGGTTTATCCAAAGAGAGGTGATCTCTGTCATATGGAAGTGAATTACGATCATTTGAACACTTTAATGTTCAAGAACATATTGTATACTTCTTTCATAAACCATATGTAAACTCCAAATTTTAGACTAGTCTTAATACAAAGGTCAAGACCTGAAATACCCCAGGAGAGTAATTCTTTCAGATTACCCAGTTTGGATATGTTCTGGCTTGATTACGGCTTGTGTCTTTGTGCTAGGGCTAGGGTTCAGTACAGTGAAGCTTAAAGAGAGGTTCATTTATGGAACCTCTAGGTACTACAGGAAACTGATGAAGCTGGATGAATTCTGAGATGAGAATAACACTGGAGTTAGTTGTTGATTGGACAGTGTTTACCTGGGAATGCTGGATGTCTGACTAAGTTTGCAGTCAGACTAAAGAGTCTGAAGATTTGAACTCATGGACTGTACAGCATCTTACTGTGAGGGATCTGGTTGTGACTTTGGAATGCAAGTGTGGAAGAAAGACATTTCTTCATATAGCCTGCAGAATTTACAGTCATGATGCCACTGGTGAAAGAGTGGCTGCTCAAGCAAGAAGTGAGCACATGTGGGAAGAAGAATGTATAGGTAGTGTATTCCTGGGAGAGATGTGGAACTGAGGTTCCTAAACCCATAAAGAGATTTAGAAGTTGAACCTGGGTCACCCATGCTCTGATAATTACTACAATCAGTAGACCACTGTAAAATCTAAGAGAAGTATCGGTCCTGTAGGTGACTATTTTGGCATTTTCAGGATCTCAACTTTGAATCAAAGTAGAATATAGGCACCTAGGTCCTGCTGCACTCTTTTATGTTGCTGTGAGTCTCTCTCAGGTATGTCAATATTGTTTGCTGAAGGCAGTTGCAGCTGACAGTTACCTTCCATATAATCTTAATGGTTTAAAAAATTATATCTGAAGCTATACATTGAAAAATGGTCTAAAGTTTCTTTTATAAAGAAACCTAGTTTCTTTAGTAGGTTCTAAAGGAACCTGGTAAAGTGACTTAATGGGAGGAAACCCCAAAAGCTATCATTTCCAATTGTTTTTACTATGAGATTTTGTGGTTTTGCTGTCAAGGTAAGATAAAATAGACAAATGTGCCAGCTTACCAAATGTTTCCATCACTGGTATCAGTGTAACTGTAATACTATGCTTTTTATTTATTTATAAGAGCCATATGCCTGTCAAGTCAGAAACCAGTGGATGTTATGTGTTCATTCATTAGCTTCTGAAAACAACAAAGACCCCTGATTATATTGCACACCAGTCATTCTTGCTAGGGCTTTATTTCAGTAAATAAGAGTGGTCTTAAGAACATCCAGTACACCATCAATGAAGCGGATTTGGAATTTCTCTATATGTTTACATATACATGCACACATTTTATTTGCTAACGATCTTATTAGAATGCCTAGAACTTCATGAATTTTAGGTAGGGCTGAAAATAGACGTAATTCTTTTCCTGTTAACCTAGTAAAACTGTCAGTGTGGTCATTGAGACTTACTTTTCTGCTGAAGTTCCATAATGCCATAGCTCCATGAAAGCATTCAGCTAATAACATTAGGCATAGCTTTGTCTGCTAATCTGTGCTCTTCCACCAAATGCAACCCATTACTGAGAGGAGCAGAATGTCTAACCTCTACTTTGGTCACTGTATATTACATGGCCAAGAGTTTGACTTTGTCTGGAGAAGCATGAAGTACAATAGTAGGTCATACACTCATGTTCTTAAACATCACAGTGTGAGAAACTTAGAAATCTCATCATCTTCTCACTCTTCTTGCTTATGTACAATCTATATCTATGACTCACTCTTGAATTGCAAATTTCTGCTAAATACTTCCTAACTGGGGAAGCTTCCACCCCCTCTCTTCTGACATTGTCTCCATTATAAAAGATTTTATTACTGGATTATTTTTCCCCCTAAACATATTAATCTTACTGTTTTCCAAACTCTCCTTTGCTATATTATTTGAGCACTAGTCTACACGATCTTTAACTAGTTTAACCTCCTTATTCCCAATTAAATCACCAAATGTAGACCACCATGGGTAGTTTCTGGTGGGAATACTCTTCCCTTAAAAGGGCAGTAAAGGAGGTGATGCAGAATTTCAGTGATTCAGCAAACAGTGTCCAAAGTTTGTGAAACTGTGGATGCAAGACTGCCTATATACAGGAAAGTAATAGGCAGGTCAGGTGAAGCAGGGGTGAATGGTAAGTGTACCCAGAAGAATGAATGCATCATGATGTTGGTAGAGGAACACATGGAAAGGAGTGGTAGAAAAACCAACCAACCAACCAACCAAACAAGCTAAAGGGTTTATGAACACCAAATCATGAGTACTATACTAAATAGAGCTTTCCAGTGCTACAACAGGTCAGAAGGTAGAAAGAGCCTTGTGTCTGGCATGAACTGAAGTTGTCCTATGCTGCTGTAATGGAGGGAGTGTGCATATCAGAGGCTGAACGTGCAAAGTCACAAAGCTCCCACACTACCATGTGACACACACAGAGGCAGGAGAGCAATGATTCTTAATGTTGACAACAAGCAAGGCAGTTGCGGAAGGACTAAATGTGGATTTGCAGACTCACTGAAGCTTAGAAATTTGAGTGTGGAACACCAGACTGTCATACCTGTCCTGGTCACAGGCAACTAAGACAACTCATAAACTTGCAAAATCCCGTTGATATTGATTTGCGTGGCTTAATGGCTGAATAACTCTATGCTAAGCACGCTCCCATGCATCTTTAAAATGTTGTACATCGACCCCCTTAGTGATACCTGATGAGAAAACCAGTGCTCAGAGCTGCCTACTGAGCCATATACACATAGCATGGACTGATACAACCATGTAACTCACTGCTTGCTTTTCTTTTGTATGCAAATGAAGAAGTCCTGGTACAAAGAATATTGTTGAGAAAAAAAAAAATCTCAGCCAGTCTAAATTGGTGGAGTTCTGCTAAAAGCAAAGAAACTAACCCAAATTCTATCAGGTTACATCTGGCCTTCAGTCAGTATAAACAGGGAGAAAAAGAAACAGAAATATGGGGATGCTGGTGAAAGACAGAGCCACTAATCCTGAGTCAGTTATTATTACGGTTGCCCAGGGAAGTTGTGAATGCTCCATCCCTGGCAGTGTTCAAGGCCAGGTTGGACATAGCCTTGGGTGACATGGTTTAGTGTGAGGTGTCCCTGCCCATGGCAGGGGGGTTGGAACTAGATGATCTGAAGGTCCTTTCCAACCCTAACTATTCTATGATTCTGTGATTAAACTGACAGTTGGCAAGCTGTATGCTAGACATTAGCCTCATAGAATGGTGCACATGTGTTAGTAGAAGTAGATTAGTAGAAAGAAAACCAATATAGGATAGGTGAATAGAAAAGCAAAGAACTCATTTAAACACATTTCAGCCCCTCCAGTTCCTAAGCTGTGTTGGAGGAATGCTACTGGGGAAAGTTCTTACTAAGCAGCTAATTACCTGTCATATAAATATCCTAGTACTGCAGTACTCTGGATTCAAGAATTGCCTTCTCTGTGGCCTCATGCACTCTCAGCCCTCCAGAGGAGTTACTTGCCCTTTTTCTGTCAGAGAGCTGAAAGGCTTTAATTTATGGCCAGCAGATACCACATCCTCATTTGCCAAGTTCAACCCAACACTTTTTTTCTCTGAAAGGACTTACTAGTTCTTCTTGTATTGCTTGTACTGTCTTTCATCTAACTGCTGAGGCAATTAAAATGGAGTCCAAAATGTTCACTTGCCTATCTTTCGCTAAGAGAAAAAGGGAGGTTTCAGTGTTCCTCAGTCCTCACCAAGAGACATCTTTACTAATCCCAGAGTGAGCAGAGACAGAGGGAGAACTGCCCACAGAACTGTCCTCTCCTTTCCCTTGAAAGTCTCTGGGGGATGAAGGCACATAGAGGAAGAGAGGATTGATTAAATTTGTGCTCTGTCATCACTGAGCTAGTCTTCACTTCTTTTGCTAGGGCCATGGAGGAGCCCTTCATGTTCTGACTCAGACACAGACTAGAGCTTGAGACTTCCTTTGCAAATGCTGGAAGAGAGCATTTAGGATGGACGATGGACTTTAGCCAGAAGTCATCCCATTTACATGCTGTCCTCTCCCAAGATAGACAGTATATTGTCAGTCTCACCCATAATGTGCTGGTGAGTTGTGTTGTAGGAGTATGTAGCTTGTTTACTAGTTCAAGCATGTTTTGTAATCCAAAGATATCATATGTTGCCCTCAAGTATTTTTAGTCTGAGCTTCTTAATATCCAGTTTACTTTGCAGTCTTGGTTTCTTCAACTAAAAATAGCTCCAAGACAACAATAGCTTTTAGGTGGTTCCACTTTTTGGATTAGACGGCATTTGTTAAAGGAAAGTAGTGACATGTGATGGTAGTTCAGTGCCTTTATTCCAGAAGGATCTTGGAGGGATTTACTAGCCTGTGGTGAGTCTCCCCACCTGCTGCTGTGGTACGGCTAGCACTCCACTGTAACACAGCATTCGTCTTCTTCAAGGACTGTCAGAGCAGATTATCTTTTCTGGTTCAGAGTGGGGTTTTTTTTGTTCTGGTTGGTATTTTTTAATCCTTTTGGTAGATAGAGTGAGGTAGGTTATAATTTGGCCCAAACTCTAAAGTAGAATAAGCCTCCAGCTGAGAAAAATCATACAGGCTTTCTCTGTACCCCTCCAGAAGGTCAGGATCTCTGTAGTACATTCATTCTCTTGGTGAGGTGACACCTGCAGGTACACAGCACTTCTCCCACCTTCCTGCGATATCAAAACAGAAGTGACTCAGAAGGGAGGAGCTCTGCCTGCACTGAATCACCATTGCTTTCTATATCAATCCTACAAATTTAGGAGTAAAATACTGTCAAAAATTCTGTTTAACCTGTAAGATCCTAGCCCTGAGGTGTACAGCTTCAAAACTGCAGCAGGTTGTTTTTGTTTTGGTTTGGTTTTCCGGTACAGGTGGAAGTTTGAACGTGTTACTGCTTGAGCAGTTGGAGTTTCGTCAGTGTAGCTTCTACGTACTCTTTGCTGCAACTCAGTAAGGTAATGTGAAGTTATTAAGCTTTCTTACAGCCCTTATTGTCCTCAGTTGGAAAAGACAAGACTTTTGCCTTTAAAAAGAAGTAAAAAAAAATCCAACCCAACAAAACAAAATGACTCTGAGTTTGTCATGGGAATAAAAATAGTACTGTTTGGCTGGTTTGTGATGTTTGTCCGTTAGTCTTAAATTTCACAGTTCATTTAAGGTGTGAGGTTATGAAGTAGGACACAGAAAATGTGTTGTACACTAATACCTCCCTTTTCACCTCTGGAAAGGACCTTTGCTATTTTCACAGAGGTTTACCAATTCATTACTTTTTAAAACTAGAATCTGAGGAATAATTTGTCTGAGTTCCGATCATTTCACTAAAGCCTGTTAAGGGGTTCAGCAAGGTCAGGTAAGTGAGAATCAGTTCACTTCCTGATCTTTTCTTGCACATTGCCTTCTCACTGGGTACTGCTAGTATGTTGCAGTGCACTGTCTACCTAGGGAATTTGGAAAAAGGCAAGAAATACTGGATCAGCTGCAGGAGTGTATGTAGGACCTTGGTGAGATCTGTGCAAAGCTGGATTGCTGTCTCATCTGTACATATTCTGCCATTTGAATAAGCCTGTACTAGGCAGGACTGCTTCACTTAACAGCACAGTAGCAATTTAGAGACCTGGAATACAGTATCATTAAATCAGAATAACAAGAAGAAATTGGATTCCTGCACATTGATAAACAGGATTTTCCTATATTGGCTTGCTAGGTACTGTCATACACAGGCTGTCATGCATTCCACATTGAAAGCAACTGTAGTAAATGAAATAACAAGACACTGAAACCTCATATTAAAGCATATTTTTTTTTAACCTCCTTGAGAAAAACCTTGGTCATTTCAGCCTACCGGCTATTTCCTTGGTATTTATTTTTCTCTGTTCATCTTTGAAACTCAATAAGGAAATCAAATACCAACATAAATAAATGAAGAAGAAGGTTTCTCTACACCAATAAGCTAGACAAAAGAAACAGAACACTAGACAATGTTTACTTATTCATGATATCTTCATGACTGCCATACTTTGGAGGGGATGAGAGATTTTTGTTCATGATTGACTCCCAAGTGTGTTAATCAGGTTTTATTAAATGGGCCTGGGGGGAATTTAGCCTGAAAAAACTAGAGGAGCTAAATGCAAACAGAAGTTCATGTGAAATACTAGAGAATAAGAGGAATTGTTTAAAATTTATATTCTATGCAGGGAAATGGGAAAATATTTTCATAATCTTGTTGAAGGGGAGGAAATCTTTGCAAAAGGATGCATGGTTATATGGTGGAAGGACAGGCTTTGTTCTGGGTGGGTTGTTCTGTTCTCTTCCCTGTTCTGTTTAAGTGTTCTGTTTAAGTTTTAGTAGCTTTGTCTGTGCTGTCATCCTGTTTAATAAGCATCTTCTTAAACATGTGAGAAGGCCCCTTGAAAATAATGAAATTCCTTATAATGAGTTCAGTACATGCAGAAGCATTTTCAAGATTTCAGTGTATCTCTGCAGTTTAGATCCATACTGCCTGTCTCTCTCTGTGGCTGTTTTCCATTAGTGTGTAGCACAGGGAGTTTTGGCTCTGAGCTTCTCTGTACTCCTGTGACCCTGGAAGTGTCAGAGAAAGAGTCCTAAAAGCGAAATCCAGGTATTATGCAACAGTTGCCTCATCTGGCTGATTATTGACAGCGAACTACAAGAAGACAGAAGCAGGGAATAACAACCGCCTGTACTGGCGAGGGTGTAACTTAAAATGTCAGATCACTCCTCAACACGTGAAATTTCTCAGAGCCTGATCTTTGCTATATGCTGCATATATGCTTCTTTTGCAATATGCTTCTCTTACCACTGAAGTTTTGGGGTAAGGTTGTGTCTGGACATCTTAAAGTCTATGCGCAGCAAAACCTCGCTGCACCTTGTCAGAGCGTATTCAAGAATACAGTCACTAAAGCTTATTTGCTGTTTGTATGGTCTGGCTAATGTCATTTCAAGTTATCTGATAGCAGTTCTTAAAACGCTGGCAGTTCCCATGCTGTTAGGCAAATGAGGCTTAAAATAATTAATATATATATATATTGTCAGTGACACAATATGGAGCAATGTATGTGTTTTTCATTAAGTGGTTTCTTCCATCCCTAGGGTTCCTTTGCATTTATTTACATTTTCATTATTCTTTTATAAACTGTATGTGCATTAGGAAACAAGTGTCAGATAGTCTTACACTGGAGTTGTCATCCCATTAACAAACAGCCATGTTGGGGGTGGGGGTACCCTCTTAATGCAACCATAAAGGACTTCAGATTTTGATGAACAACTTGCTCATGCGGGAAAGTGAGGTTATTCTTTAGTACAGGGCAAGTTTATTAGCATTTAATTGTACTAGAAATATTTGCCTTTTAAATACTGTATCAATAAATAAGAGAGTGTAATGCCAGAAGTCCTGCTATAAGTTCCCAAAGCAGCCTGAACTAAGTTATGGAACTGCTGCTGTGGCTGCCGATGTGGGTGTGAGGTCATTAGTTTCTTTAGCTCTCTCTGCTGTCCCCAGAAGGTGACTTGTAGGAGGAGAGGCTTGAAAGCTAAAGATTAAAGGGAGAGTGGACATGTCAGTTCCAGCATTTTTTTGCTGATTTTCTAAATACCTGATTTCAGTTATAGCTCTCTTGCTAGCACAAATTTCTTGCATCGAAGCAAAAATCCAAACCCAAAGTTTGCAAATCAGAGGCTAACCATTCATTGCCTTTGCTCTAGCGTTGCTGTGCAGCTCTGCTGCAGTTTTGGTTGTGTGGAGGGTGTGGCTTGAGCTTTACAAACCTAATGCCTCTCTTGCATAAACCGATTTCTGTTCTCCAAAACATCACCTGATAATTATAATAAAGAAATAAACCTGCATTGGAGTGTGATCTCAGTTTAAAACCTCACGTATGGATAAACACAAGTAACTGTGAAGAGACTTAAAGATCAGTGTTAACTATTTAATTGTTCATCTAAGGCTGGCAAGGTCAAACAACCTGGGAGTTATGGAGCTGGATTTCAGACAGATTGATATCAGTGTCTAAAAGAGGTGTCAGCTCCTACTGAAGCTTCTCCCACGACTGAGGCAATCATAAGTGTGTGTATGTTTTTGCCGCTTGCCTCAGCGCTAATGTGGATTCTTGCGCAGCTAACAAGACAGTGAACTAACTTTTCTAACAGTCAGGGCATGGAAAGGATTTCTTTTTCTCTGCTAAAGAACTGTTTTAATGAAACTTGTACTAACTTAACTGTCTCTGAGAACTGCCTTCCTTTGCTGCAATTGGTTGTCACTGCCAGTGAATTTGCTAGTTATTAAGGGAAAGGAAAGAAATGCCTGGACAGATGGACACGGCGACCACATATCCCTTAGCCACTATTTAAACAAAAACAAACAGGGAAGTAAAACCAGAGGGGAAGCATAGACCTGGCCTAGAAATGCCCTCTCATCTGGCAATGGGCAAGATTGGTGCTTGGAACCTTTTTAAAAATGTTGATTACCTACTTGAGGAAAAAAAAAAAAAAGAAAAACTGGAGAAAGAAAAAGAAAGCAAACTCAGAGAACCCCTCCTTATCTTTGAGCTCCACCAAAGTGCAGACAAGCTCGCAAAACCCTCTGAGATACCTGTAACCTGCCAAAGAGTCAATCCACGAAGAATGGCATTTGCAAAACTCCAAAAAGGTTGTGGCCGCGTTTGGCAAGTTCAGAGGCTATGCACAGGCATGGCTTGGGCCTTTCCCTCATGTACTACACGTAGGGCCCCAGTTTTGTGATTGACGTGGCCAGGAGCATATTTTGCAGATGGGGTCTGGCAATGTGTCAGCGCCTTTTATTTTCTATTTTTGCTCAATGTGGACACAGGGGTCAGCTAAGACTGTCTGTTGGAAACAACAGGTTATCTTGTGCCATCATTTTTCTAGCCTTGCATTCAACTGATATTAGTGATGAAGGGGTCACTTTAATATCTGAATTTGGAGTCAGAGCCCATGGAATTTCTCAGTGTAGCAAAGGCTCTGGCTGTATGAGGGAAGCAGGAGGGTGGTAAGAAGAAGGAAAAACAGTGGATTCCTGTTTCAAGTTCTTAATAATTTTTAAACTAGTGTAAAATACTGCTGAAGAGGGACCTTTGGCTAAAATACATGGATGTTACATTTATTGTTTTGCTTTGCAGGAATATATTCAATAGAAACAAACAAACAATAAAAGCCCAACAACTTTTGCCATTGTTGGGAACATGGGGAGACCACTGCTGATTAGAAGCAAAACTACATCCAGGAAATATTTGTTGCCATAGTGACTGTATTTCATTGGTTCCTTTTTCTGCTGTACAGATCTGATTTAATTAATTCAGATTTTTATAAATAGCTTCCCATGGGGCCAAAACTAATGGCTGCAAAGTAAAGTTGCAAAGACTTTGGATGTGCAGCTCTGTACAGACAGATGGAGACCCCATTTCAGCAAAGCAGTTAATGTGAGCATGTAGTTTTAAGCGTTACATCTCATTCAACAGAATTGTGTGTGTGCTTAAACCCATACATGTCCTGTAATACTCTGCTGCAGTTGACAGCAGATAATGAGCATTTCTATTTTAAACTGTGTAGTTTGTTTTTATCTAACTTTCATAAACTTCAGTGGAAATAAGTTCTTATGTAGTTACACCATTAGTCATACTAGGAGTGGCCAGTTGCATGAGAGAAAATACGGACATATACACCTTTCTTTCATGGTTTCATGTTCCCTCCACTAAGCCCCAGCCTCTGTGAGTTGTCCTCTGCAGCCCTCTTCTCATTTTTGCTTATATTCATGCTAGGGAAGTGGTTGAAACACATGCATTTTAGAGTTACCCAAAAGGGTATTTTTCTCTAAGTGTGCAAATTGAGCATGCAGTACATGTAAACTCCACTAGTTAAGGTTCCTTCAGTAGAAAATTCTCCTGAAAGCTTCATTGTAGCCTGGTGTCAAAAGTCTCACAGCTACTCTGCATCTTTTGCTTAGGAATCCCACATCCTTTGACTCTGTTATCCCAGGTGTTAATTCTGCCTTGTAAATGCAATCACACAGTCAGTTTGGGAGAGCAAGAGGCAAGAGGAAAAGGTTAAAAGATTTACCATTACTACTGCTTTTCAGAGGTTTTATCCCCTCCAGTAAAGCATGGCATATGCAACTGGTTCTCTCCACATTCAGCACATCAGAGAGCATTAGGATGTTGTCCAGCATCAGCTTAGCAAAGGACAACTAAGTGGGAGGAACTGAAAGGGAAATGTCCAGAAGCAACTTAAAAATTACAATGACACAAATCGCCATCTGCAAAGACAAATAATCATAAAACTGGTTAACACCTCTAGCATCATTTTTATTCACACTCCTTTCATATATTTTCAGACCATGGCTTGTATCAGATTTGACACCTTTCCTAGCCTTCTGCATTTAGACTTTTCTGGAATCTGGTTTTTGCGTTGCAAATCTGGTTTTGTCTAAGAGTCAGAACCCAGGTGGCATTTTTACAGGAAAAATGTTGGGTATTTTTTTTATGCTCTTCAGTTTCCCTGAGGTGTTGTTCTCACTTTCTCCACCCAGAAATTACATGGTCTTTGCCATTTTCTTAGACATATGGAGGCCCAGACTCCAGGTCCCTCAGCCTGTATACAAACAGAGGATGAATGAACTGATCTTCAGAATTCATTCTTTCACCTGCACTGTGAATCCACAGGAAACAGTCAAGTCATCCTGAGATTAAATCTGCATTGGTCCCATGGCAGCACCTGGTCAGGAAAGTTTGTGGCGCAGAATGTCCCTCTTGAAGCTGTGCTGCTGGACAGGAGCAAGGTCTCTTCCTGCAGCATTTATTTTGGAATATCCATCAGCTGAGGAAGCCCAGTATCTACTTCCCTACTTTACCATGTGTGCTTGTGGGCAGCTTGCTGAAGTATTTTGGGACAGATTGCAATGGTCTTCTTCCATGGTGGGGCTTTTCAGAGAGCTACAGCAGTCTGCCTAGAGCTGGGTGAAGGCTAGGCGAGGACCAACGTTCTCTGTGTCCTGGTTCTTCTTCTGTCTCATGGGAATAGGACAACAGTCTCTCCCACAGCAGGAGGCTTTCTGGGGTAATTAGTTGGTAATTGTGAGCTTTTCTGTTCTGCAGTCATCACTGTAGTTTCAGTACAGTTGCATTGGACTTGGTGAGAGATTGTTCAAATAAATAAGAAACTGTCTCAATTTTTAACCCATTAAGTGCATGTCTTAGAGCAGACAAGGAGATGCTTTTGTTCTCAGTGGTGTATTTGTCAAGGATCTGGAACTTTGACACCCCAAAGCTATGCTGTTAGTGTGGAAAGGAAAAGTCCTCTTCTATGCATCTTATCACACCTCTGAGTGAGAAGGGCCCTTTTGTGTCAGAAGCTGAAGGGTGAAGGAGGCAGGGACAGGCATTCCTCTGCCTTGGCAAAACCAGAAAAGGACATGTGGGAGAACCCCTCAGAGGAGGAGGACTCAGACAATCGCAGAAGGATTAAGCTGTGATATACTGTACACACTAACCAGAGCTGAGCCTGGCAACATGCAGCCCCACGAAGCATTGCTCCAGTGCTCTGTGTGCAAGAGGCTGTTGTCCATCAGCTCCAGCATGACCCTGTGCAGGCTGTTATGACAGCTGTTGGAAACTGTTATGTCAGTATACCCTTTCGGTCTCTTCAGGAATAGAAGATGCTGTACTCTTTTGGATTTTTTAATGCCCTGCTTAGTCTGGATCACAAGCTAGTGAGACGTTGATAATTTTAACTATGTACTGCACAGGCCTGTTTGTTTGTGTTGCTGGGACGTACTCTTTGTTTCTGTCAAACACATCCAGAGGAAGCCTGTGCAGAAGGTGGCTAGAATAACTTCTCTTTCCCTACACCTTTATCTTTTCTCCTTCTTCTGCAGAACGTTGCTATGTTATCACTATATTCTTTTAAAAGAAACTTCTCTGTCTGAAGTTTCCTTTTCGCACTGTGTTATTTTTTCCAGTAATTTTGTAAGGGACAGTGTCAGTTTGAGTTTTGCCTTCATAAAAAGTGCACTACAGTTTCTTTCTGCTCTCAAAACTGCACATAACCACTGTAATGCCAATTTTACAGTTGCGTTCTCTGCTTTTCTGCCCCTGCCGCTGTTTGATTTTCAGAGGGAAAGGGAGAAGCTAAACATTTATACAAGGGAAACATTTACATAATAAATAAACAGAAAAATCAGAGAAATAATCTCCCCCTCTGCTCTTTAAGTTTCAGTAATACTGCATGTAGGAGTTTCAAAGGGAAGTGTGCCTGCTATCCTCATCCAAGCTTCGGTCCCTTTAACAGCCTGTACTCCTTTTTAACTCCTTTGCATAAAAGGAAAACTTGCACTGTGTCTCAGAAATCCAATGATAGGGAAACCAGATAGGCTGCTTGTTGGTTTTGGGTTGTTGATTTTTTTTAAAGAAATGCCTCCTGCCCAACTTTAGTATGGCAAGGAAATTTGATTATCACTTGTTGACAGGCATGCAGGTCATGTCAAGTGCTTCTGACATGTCTATTTTAAGTTAAGTGAGAATTGGTATTTTGATTATGACAGAGCAAAAATACTTGAACAATAGTCTTTGCTTGTGAATGAAAACGGAAATATACAAGTCATGGTCAGAGGGAATTCTATTAGGGAGATGAGGCTATGGCTGGGCCACTGCCCAGATGTCCTAATTTAAGAAAAGGAAAAAGAAACAAACCAACTTACCACCCTCCCTCCTGTTACTTTGAAAGATTAAAACATGATCACAGCAATAGAAATAACATGAAATTACTTGTGAAAGGCAACTGAAGATTTTCAAGAGGTCCATTATAGTTAAGTGATTTATCATGACCCTGTGTATCCATCTCCTTCTGCTTAACCTTTTGTTTTATTCCACCAGCCTGCATTGATGCAGCACTCCAACATGGTTTAAGTGTTAAATACCCTGTGGGTCCTGGCTCCTTTGGCTTGCAGGAGTAACTAACTCAATCAGAGTGAACAGCTGAGACCCAGAAAGAAGCTGGTGTGTGGTCAGGCGGCACACTGAAGTCAGTTGGCCCCCTTCATGCCTTTGGGATTCAGATGCATCATCACTGCACAGCCCTCTGCATGCCCCCAGCAGCTGGCTGAAGAAAGCTGAAGTATATGTAGGTCTGAAATTAAGGGTTGTGTCTCTGTGTGGGGTCTGTAATGTTAGGAGCAAAATAGAGAGACAAGTTTCATGCCGTTTATCTGTGCCAATATTCACGGTCTGGGTCTCGCCAGAAGTGGAGTCCCAATTTGCAGTGGGGCTGCGACCAAAAAATATTTGAAGGTAGCTAACAAGGTTTGAGAGTAGTCCTCAATAGAACAAACTCTAAGCTCTGCTTTCCAGGCAGTTGTCATGTGAAGTCTGGAAGCAAGGGCTGTGTTGGTCAGTATTCAGCTCGCTCCTTTTGGAAGCAGACTGCTTCTTGGAAGAAAAGAAGTTGTCAGAGGATGCGAATGTCTCTGAAAAGGGGGATGCTGAAATTTTGCTGGATTCAGTGTCTGTTTGGTCTTTATCCAGCTCTGAGCTCAAAGGCAACATTTGTGATAATACATTTTATTCACCATAGAGACAAATGCACCTCCTGAGGGAAAAACAGTTGCTTTGACATTTCAGGCTGGGAAACCTGTCCTTGACACACGAACAGGCTCTGATACATGGTGTCTTGGCTTCATGTGCTTATGACTGTCTGGGAGGCTGGCACTGTTCCTCTTCAAAGGCAGTGGCGTGCCAGGATTGCAGTGGTGAGGTCCCCAACAGAGATGTTTACACTGGGAAGGCAGCAGAGCACCGCAAATACCACCTCTGTCAAGGGGGTGATGTTCTCTGTGTTAGCCACGGCGTTGTGCACTATGCTAATGTATTTATGTTATCAAAAGCCCTGATGGGACAAGGGGAAAAAAAGAAACAGAGCTTATGTTATGTTGTGGCTGCCAGCAGCCACAAACTGCACCGTGGCAGGAATCTGAGTGTAAGAATCAACTGTGTTTTCAGACTTCTAAGAGCTGCAGTCTTGATTTGCAGAGCTGCCAAAGACCTGCAGTGCTCATACTTTCAGCTGGATGGGGGAGCAGTTATTCTGGAAATCTGTCCAAGGGATTTAAAATCAAGCCCCTGGCTAGTGACAGTACTGTCTGACTAAATATTGGTGCCCAGAGGACTTCATAGCACAGGAAAAGCATAGAAAAAAGTGACTGAGCAGAGAGGTGGCTATGCTGAAACATAAATCATTAATACAAGTGATGAGGTGAAGCACAAATAAGGGGAACATTCTTGTTCTACATTATTACTACTGTGGTTCTGCATCTGTAGGCACTGTGTCATAACACTGGCTGGCCCTGGCCAAGCCTTTGTAAAAACTTGATGCTAACAAAGGCACCCTTGGCTCAGTGGAGGTGATGAGGCTCTGATAGTTAGGGAGATTTCAGTGCAGCCAGCTTTACTGGCTGTTTGTGCTTCTTCACCATTATAATTCTCCTTCAGCAAAATACGTGCTTACTGACTAGCTGATGACTGAGCTGAGAGGTTATAGACCCTTAAAACCAGAGGGCACTAAAAGATGATCTCTTCATGTGGCAGTAAGATGAGCAATCAGGTCCAAACTCTAACTATGCCATTAGTATTACTTACTTTTAAAGAGCCATTGTCCCTGCATTTTTCTCTCTCATGAAGTTAGGCATTCAGGCCCTTGAGAACTTTAATACAATAATCCCTACAAGCTCATCAAGCAAATCTCACACAGTTGCAATGTTGCATTCAAGATTTATAAGACAGAACTGGCTGGCTGTGAATGCAGGAGTAATGGTCCCTAAGCAAATGTGACATAAAGAGAAGTCAGCCAGAGAAGCAGCCTACTGAACTCAGAAAGCCACGCTATAGTGGGAGATGCTGTTATTTCAAAATGGCTTTCATCTTTTGCGGTGGGAGTCATTTTGTCATAGGAGAAGAAGCAAATGCATAATGTCCATGGCATTTACATGCTGGTCAATGAAAGACAGTCCCTGGTTTTGAAATCCTGTAGCTGTATGTGTTTTCCATTTGAATGCTGCATTAGGAGAGCCTATGCTCCTTCATTCCCTCCCCCTTCTTTCCTTTCTCCTTTTCAGCAAAAAGAGACCTCACCAACAAAGAGAAAATGGATTGAAAGCTCTTGCATCCAGACTCTTTCAAGCAAAGCTTGAGAGAGACTTTGGCACGTAATGTCTCTAACATTATGTTCACTGCCCTTAGAAAGCAATAACCGAATACATTCTGCTGGCAGTTAGCAAGTGCAGTGATTTCAACACAGATGAGAGAAGAGAGGACAAAGAAAGAATATGCTTAGAGCATCCTTTTCACCAGGAACCTATGGGCCAGCTGGAGTGTTTACGAAACTCTAAGGCCAGCCAGCAGGGAGTTGCAATAATCTAATTTTAATTATGTGACAAAAGCATGAAGAATCGTTTCAAGGGCTAACAGAGGAAAATGGTTGCAGCCTGCCAGTATTCCTTAGATGGTAAAAGAAGACAAGTTAACTCACAGAATTTAGCTGTTTCTCAAAAGACTAAATGGGATCTATCACAACTCCCAGCCTGTTGTTGTTAGAGAACAAATTGGTTGCCAGAAAAAGGCTATACATGTTAAAGAAAGTTCCCAAGAGGCATCAAGGCAGAACAGCAATGCCTATGCTGCTCTTCTTAAATAAAATATATACTCTACCAGTGAGAAAACAAAGTCCTGCAATCATATTAAACTCGCTAATACGAAATGCAGAGTTGCTAGGTATAAACTGACAGACTGTCAGTCTGAGTTCTCCAGCATTACAGTTCTTCCTTGAAGCCGAAGTTACTGATGCCTCTCTTGAGAGATGCTACTGGGGCTATTGAGAGATGTAGCATGATGCTACATTGGGTCTTAAAATGTAAACTAAATTGGTTTGCAGCTGGACAAAAACCATTAGCCTGCTGATGCTTGAATTCAGCTAACTGTTTTACATTGGTAAATGAAACTTTGAGTCCTTCTAACCAAGCTGTAAGCTTGGTTCCTGCCTTTTCAAAGCATGTGCTAGGCATGAAGTGAGTCTGATAAATTCTGGGCTAATCATTAGATGAATTTAGGAAGCATATTTGAAAAGAGGAGAGTGGAGGAAAAAAATATAAGAATTTGGGGTTGACATCAGCTTTCTGGTAATATAGATGTTTGTTTAAAGGTTTATGACTACCTGCTGACACAAACAGTTCTTCAAATAGCTCTCAGGAGATTATTTTATATGTTACTGTTATTTTCTTAGTGAT
Source organism: Psilopsiagon aurifrons (assembly GCA_025447955.1). Lineage (NCBI taxonomy): Eukaryota > Metazoa > Chordata > Aves > Psittaciformes > Psittacidae > Psilopsiagon > Psilopsiagon aurifrons. The sequence goes on along the minus strand of JAOEHY010034175.1, from coordinate 17,344 downwards.
CTGGTGAGGGACGTCTGCAGTTGCTGGAAAACTGAAGCCAATTGCTATGAAATTGGTAGATTTTGATAAATAGTCCAGAGGGAACAAATAGAAGAAGTATTAGTTTCTAATAGTTGGAAACAAGGATGGGTAAGGCCTTGGAAAAAATATCATTTTTGGAACAATCCAATTTAACTTTTCACTTTAAAACTAACCCTCTTTCATTTTTACAGTGAGGTTTAAAATGTAGGGTCTTGAAGCTACATTGAATAACTCCATATCCAACCCACAGGATGGGGTTTTTTTTCACTTATTTGATACATAGCCTGAAGTGAAAAGGCCATTATGAAATCAGCTGCAAAGGGTGTGAGTTTCAGAAGCCAGAACAGGGAACTGAGGTGGGATAGCAGGGCAGAGGGGAGGGAGTGATAAGCTCAGCACTAGCTGTTGGTTGACATTACAAAGGTTGTTTTTGTCAAGGGAAGAGGTGGAAATATCCTCTCTCCTTTTCTATTTTCTGTTCTTTAAAGAACACTGAAGTTCACAATGGCATTCGCAAATGCTTAAAAGCTATAAACGTCTGCACCCCCCTTTCTCTCCAAGTTACCTTAAGAATAATGAGGCTTTTTCCTAACAATATGCTTTTCCCCCTTCAATGAGACAACTTTTTCTCCAGCTGGAAAAATGCCTGGAACCCAAAACAGATACCTATGGAAAACTTCTCCCCCTCCTTACACATTCTGAGTTTTCTAAAGTTAGGGACACTTAACATTACATTGAAAAACTTCAAACACCAAGGAAGTTCAGAGTCTTTGTGGACTGCCAGCTCTGACAAAGCTGTGGAATTTCTGTAAGGCAGAGAAGGTGCAATGCACTATCTATAGTCAAATAGAAAGGTCTTCTTTTGTTTTGTGTTGACTGAAGCCCTCAGCAGTCTAATGACTACTGTAAAATTATAGATTCTTAGCGAAAATCTTCAAAAAGAGTATATATTGGTTAAAACTGTTGGACAAAGAAGTATATACAAACATGTAAGAATATATCTAAGAATGTGGCCACCAGTTATACATCAGCATTAATTGTACTGAATCCAAAATGTCATGTAGTATAGCCTAGTGTTTCATCTCTACACAAGGCACACCTGCATCTTCGCAAAGTACTGACCTGCAGTCATCTTGAGAGCTCAGATTCCAAGTGGGCTATCTGGTAACTTCATGGATTGAATATAAGCAGGGAAGGAGTCCAGAAGTTTGCCCACTGCTCCATCTAGTGCTTGTGTTCAGTATCCTATAGGAACACTAGTATCTTTTTCTTCTGAAGGCTGATATCCTAGGTGAAGCATGGATATGCCAAGGAGCAGCTTAGTCACTGGAGAGCACTTGTAGTCTACTGGCTTCCTAGCTCATGAGTGCTATCTATTAGAAAATCTTTTTTTTTACTGGCTTCACTTTTATTACCTGTCGACTTGTAGTGAACAAGTGTTCCCAAAGAATGTCTGAACTGCGTTTGTGAAGGGGTGATCTTCCAGGAACTCAGGAAAAGGAATATGTAAAGCATGAGACTTATTGATCACTGAAGCCATTATGATAAAACCAAGGTATTTTTGTCAAGCAGACTGGGTACAGTTTAATGAATTTTGTATTCGATATCAGCATTTATTAACAAAATAACTAATTTCTACCAGGTAGGTATCAAATTATGGGATAAGTAGGTATTTTGGCAGTATAATCAAAGGCACATAATATAGAGGATAGAAGATGGAATATTATGCTGGTCAGAAAGGTGAGGAAAACATCATATCAGACAGGCTGTGTCCACTCTAGTAATTTCAACAGCGTCAAGGAAGTTTTGAATATAAACAAAATTGTAGTAAATTCAATTGTCAGAACATTTTTGTGGCTGCTCTATCCCTGGCAGTGTTCAAGGCCAGGTTGGATGGAGCTTTGAGCAACCTGGTCTAGTGGAAGGAGGTCCATGGCAGGTGGCTGGAACCAAATAGTCTTTAAGATCCCTTCCAATGCGAACCATTCTGTGATTCTATGGTTCTATGAACTGTTGATTCTTATGAACTATGATTCTGGCAGTCTTTACGTTGGGCAGCTAACACTTTCCCAGGCAGCTCCCAGGTACAATTCAGAAGATACTCTGGATCAAGGACCACTTAATAGGATAGGATGGATGTTGGTGCTCCGTACCTCTTGACCACAGGCACGTTTAATTTCCCAATATAGAAAAAGTCACAGTGTAACATGGTATGTTACTGAGAATTTTGATCATTTATGGTACCAGCCTGAGAACTTTGGCTCTGTAACTCTGACTGTAATAGCTTATGTTTCTCTCTCTAGGCACCCAGGAAGTGTAACAGGAAAGATAATAGCTCTTACAGCTAGGTGAGAGTACAACTTCAAAAGGAAGTTTTTAGTGTCTAGCAGGACTTTCTACAGTTTGCAATTCTGCAGCTGGATCTTCCTCATTTGATTTTTAAATGTGATTCTAGTCTAAGCAGCTCTCAGAGATGCCATTGCCAATAATCATCAACTTCTGTATCACTAGCTGGCATTAGTATCTTCCAGAATATAAATAGGCTCAAAATAATCGAAGCAGTCATATCAGCATACTATAGTAGCCAGGCACTACATATTGCCACAGTACACTAAATACTGTCATGTGGAGGAGAGAAAATTTTCCTGGCGCTGTCTTTGTAAATCTTTTTCTGATATTGTTTATATTTACCGTATTCATTTTCTTTCTCCCACTTTCCTGTCCTCCAAAACAAATCACTTTTGCTAAAACTGCCAGAGAGGAAGAAGAGACTTAGAACCTGCTGAGGATGGGCAAATATTAAGAGATGGCCTGTTAAGCACAAGACCCAGAAGGAACAATAAAACCCAGAGTATCAGTGGAGTGCAAAAGTGCTGGTAGAGGTCAGATTTATTCTGCTATTTATGTATCAGTCAGGTCTTTATTTCAGAACAAATCACTCCACAGAATAAAATCCCAGGCAAAAAGGTTAATAGGGTAGTTGTGAGTGAGGGCACGCAGAGGTGACACACCCAGGTTGGACATTCTAACTCTGCTCTGTCCTCACCCTCCCCTAGATAGTGTCAGCTGGAAACACATCTCCAGAGCTGGCTGCTTCATGCTTAGGAGAGGCTGTAGCCAGAGCTTATGTACCATATCTTGGTATCTTGGCAGGAGAGCTCCGCTGATAACCCTGACAAGATCTCTTTATCCTGTGCCTTCCTAATCTGGAAGACAAAAGAAAAGAGAGGGAATTCACTGTGCTAAATTGAATCCCTGCTGTGTGTGATTGGTACTGGTTTTACTTCGTTAAAATTGCCTCTTTGTTCTATCAAATGCTTTGTGGTTTGTGTTGTGTTGTTTTGTTTTTTCCAAGAGAAGGAAGGAAATATTCTTGTTAGTGCCATTCTGGGAGGGGTTGTACAGAAGAGATTTTTCTGTTCTAAAGCATCCCAATATCAAGCCCTCCCTCCTCGTTAATCCAGCCCTTTCCCTATGTCCTCTGCTCCCAAACTTTCCCTTGCACATTAGACTTGGCAGTCTTCTACCAAGTGGGATTTCTTCCGTAGTTGCTTATACAGTCACTGAAGTCTCTTTCAGTACTTGCTGATCCTGTGCTGAGAAAAGAAATGATGATTTCTCTTGATGTGCTGCCTGAAATAAGAGCTCATTGGGTCCTCAAAGGAAACCAGCACTTCTGACAGCAGTTGAAAAGCAGCTGAGTTGTTTTGAAATGTAAAATTAATGTAGAAAAACAAAAGGGAGGTTGAAGGCCCCTGATTCAGTTTTGTCATCTGTACCCTTAGTTCTACACTCCACAATTAAATGTTCTGAAAATGTAGGAGGTCGGATGACCCTGGCTCTTCTTGGCATTAAGCTTACTGAACTGATGCCAAAGCATCCCATTGTGTACCACAGTTGTACCCCCAACATGATCTGGAGCACCTCTGCTATGGAGACAGGCTGAGAGAGTTTTGGTTGCTCAGTGTGGAGAACACTCCAGGAAGACCTGATAGCAGCCTTCCAGTGTCTAAAGAGGGCCTACAGGAAATATGGAGAGGGACTTTTTATAAGGGCCTGTAGTGACAGGACAAGGGGGAATGGCTTTAAACTGACACAGGGGAGATGTAGATTAGATATTAGGAAGAAGTGCTTCCCTGTCAGGGTGGTGAGACACTGGCACAGGTTTCCCAGAGATGTAGTGGCTGCCCCATCCCTGGAAGTGTTCAAGGCCAGGCTGGATGGGGCATGGAACAACCTGGTCTAGTGGAAGGTGTCCTCACCCGTGGCAGGGAGCTGAAACCAAATAGTCTTCAAGGTCTGTTCCAACGCAAACCATTCTGTGATTGATTCTGTGATTCTATGTTCCCTTTGGTGTTTTGTATAGGACAATATACAGTATACAGCAGGTGGAGAGCTGGCTGCTATTGCTTCCCATGGTAGAGTTATCTTTGTAGTAAGAGAAAAGCGAACTAATAGTATATGCATAACCTTGCTTCCCTTTAACTTGTCTTTCTGTATTCTTGGAACTCTATTTTTTCCCCCTTGGTTTTCTTCCTAGTGACAGCATGAACGAATAGTTGTTCTCATCTTGCTTTTAGCTAAGTATCTTAGGGAACTGTTACTGAAAGAGATGATGGCATAAATATTGCATGCACAGTACATTCTCCCTTCCAGTTCAAAAAGTCGTGGAAGTAAACGGGTGAAATTAAACACTTTGCCCCCACCCCTCCCGGCAGTGTCGGAGCAGGCGAGCCGGAGCCTGCGGCCTGACCCCGGGAGCCTGGAGCGGCCGCTATCCCCCGCCACGGCCCGGAGGAGACCTGGAGGGGAAGGCTCAGGGGAGCCCGTGAGGAGCCCGGGGCTGGGGGAGCAGTGCGTTTCCCGGGGCAGGGTGACACCTGCTGGGGTGAAGGGGAAGGGTCGAGCCGAGGCCGGGCCCGGAGCTCGCTGCTGCTGCCCGGCCCGGCCCGGCCCGCCACGGCCGCTGCTGCGGCAGGTCGGGGGTGCCTGCCGGGGACCGCCGGAGCTGCACCCAGCAGGCGGGAGAGGAGGAGCCCTGCGGGACCGGAAGGAGCCTGGGGCTCGGGGAATTGAGGATGGAGAAGTTGTGCCTGGGAGCAGGGAATGAATTACACCCGAGAGAGATGGGGGCTGATGAGGCCATCAACCTGCCTGTAATGGCTCACCACGGTGAGTGGCAGTAAGCAGGCCTTGAGTGTTTCATGATGGAGCTTCGGTAAAACACCAGAGAAAATCCCTGTGGAAGTGAAAGGCAGAAGCAGCAAGGAAGTTGCAGAGACCCCCAAGCTCAAGCAGAGTTTGACTAGGTGTTACAGCATTGTACACTGAACGTTTCTTCATCTTGGGAGCAGGAGCCTCCCCTCACATATTGCCTGAGGGAGGGGCTCACAGCCTCCCACAAGGGCATCAAATCACAGAATTACCTCAAATAGGAAGGGACTCATAACGATCGTGTCAACTCCCTGCTCCTTGCAGGGCTACCTACAACTAAACCGTACAATGAAGAGCATCATCCAGACGTTCCTTCAACTCTGACAGGTTTGGGGCTGTGACCACCTTCCTGGGGTTTAGAACAAAGGATTGAGAAGTCCCTGAATGGCAGGGGTAGGAATCCTCTAGCCTGCAGATAACCTGAGCAGCACTGATCCCAATGCTTGCCACACTCAAATGACTGTACCTTTGGCTCTGTTCACCCAGTTGCTCAGCCAGTTCAGATTCAGTTTCAGAAAGTGGCTGCTCTCTGGCAAAACTCCAGGGAGCAAATTCAGGCAAACCACTCCTATGGAAATAGGTCCATGGTGGTTCTAAGTGTTTGAGGAGGCTTGTGTGTATCTCTCCCTCCATTCATGGCAAGCACAAAGCAGATGGGAGCTTAGCGCTCTCTTGCATAGTTGCTATGGTGCTGCCAGCTCCTCCTACTGCCTACCTGTTGCCTTTTTCAGATCTATCAAGGGACAGGGATTAGTGCAAATGTGGCTGTGATAAAAGTCAGTAGAGTTTGGTCACTGACACTGCTAAAGTGTGCACCAGGAACTTTGGTAACAGACCTAGCGGTCAAACAGCACCACATTAAATACTTGAAGGCATTTTGAAAGTAGGTGCCTACATTGCTGCCCTGCTTTTTGTGCAGGCAGTTAGCCATGGCTAGGAGCCTTGCACTGGTCACCTATATTGCAATGTAATTTTATACTGTTCCTTTGAATTCTGTCAAAAGAGCAGGCTGTTCCTTTGCTTGGAAGTGTAGTTTTGTTTTCCCCACTTTGCCATTCTCTTATACATCAAAAGGCAAGTCCAGCGTCCACTGAAGGTATGTGGAAAGACATGGATGGTTTTCAATGGGGGTTATATCAGTGTTCCGACAAATAGACAATTCAGTAAGGCAGGCTTTAATTGCTTCTCTTGTTAGTAATACAGACATTAGTTAACTCAGCAGAGAGATCTGATCTTTATTTTTAAATTATTTCCAAGTTCAGGAAAGATTTAATCTAAGTGCCTAACCAAGAGTTTGTATCTTGTAATGCAGGAAAAGGCTCCAGAAATTTACTGTGCCAAAACCCATGCAACTGTGGGTTTCAGCAGATCCTCTTAACAGAGGCAATAATGAAAGCTGTTGTGAACATTGTTTAAGATAAAAAACATGCATTTTTCCTGAGATTGACTTCCACTGCTTATACACAGTGTTCAGCCTCTTACAACAGGCATCCTAGAAAGACTCAGAATGTTATTCCTGCTGATATAACAGGGTCAGCCAGACAACATAACAATCCCTTGACAAAGCCTATACCAGGCTACCTCCCTTTCATACCCACCCTGCCCCCTGAGGTGGACATGGAAAAATACCTGGTCTGGGCTTAAACTCTCAGATTTGCTCAGGAGGCAGAACTGAGTGTTTCACTTCTGAAACAAGGCTGTGTCCTCCCAGGGTAGAGCTGACAAGATAGACAGCATCACTTCTTGGCTCAGAATTTGAACTACACGGTGCCTCAGCTTCATCTCAAATCTTTGATTCTAGGAAGTTTTTCTAAAGTAGACTGCAATTAGTAATGACATCCGCAAAGGCCCTCATTTCTTGCTTTTTTCAGGGTATCTTTGCTGCATAGTTGATTTTCATAGTTGAGAGACTAACAATTACATCTGAGACACTGATGAGCCAGACAGCAGAAAGCACAAGTGTTCCTGTTACAAAAAGGCACCTTGCCTGATGCTGTGCTTCTCTTTGTGTATTGCAGAATCTCACTGGGCTTTGTCCTTCAGGCAGCTAAATTCCTCATCCAGGAAATAGTGGAAGAATGGCATTTGCTGCAGACTATCATTTGTCCTTCTGAATCTGTGCGAAGACACTGGGAGACTATTAGCACTTGAGTAACTTCACTGCAAGGGTTGGCCAATTACTCTAGCTTGGTGGAATAGCCTGTATGCATACGCACCCACCAGAGTGTATTCCAAGCCTGGCCAGGTAGTCTTAGCTTGAAGTACCTAACAGGCAAAAATTCAGTGAACAGCCTGGGTTAACTGTGGTGTGGGAACATACTGTCAGATCTCTTACTTCTCCTATATGTCAGGTTGTGGATAATTTTGAATTAGCTGAGTAAGGTTTCTCCATTTCATACATTTATTTTTCTTTTTTAATCTTTTTCCTGGTTTGTGGTTTTTTTTTTTTTTTCTTCCCACAAAACCTGCCGACCTGGCTAGGCCTGGAGCTGATCTATAAGAAAATACTCTTCCTGGTGGGCTGCCTTAGTCAGCTTCTCAGGTGGGATCCCAGCTGCTCAGGAAATTAGATGAGCTCTTGCTCCTCCCTTTAGTGATTTAGTACAAGACTGGTAAATTCAGAAAAAGCAGGAAAGCTTTTTTCTTCCTGAAGTGATAGGGAGAAGGGCCATGCGATTAAAAATAGGGGCTCCTTTTTCATCTGTTTTGTAGTATTTGGTCTGTGAATTAAAAGAAGAGTGGTCCTATGCTGCTACTGAGTTTACTTGGCTTGGAAGGTGGAAAGGAAGAATGTGTCACCTGTAGCTGGAGGTAAGAAAATAAAAAGTCAGGATAGCATGAGGGATGAGTGTGGCATGGGACTGATGAGGCTGGGCAGTGGGTAGAAGCAGTAGTTCAAATGGAAGTGGTGGTGAATGTGTTAAGGGATGGACCAGAAGGGCCAGTAGCAGGAAGAGTGTGAATGGCACAATTGCTTTGCTTGTTGAAGAGCTGGCTGTAGTAAACATTGTGTGTGCACTGAAGGTAGGTCTTGGGGGATTCCAAAATCAAAAGACTGGCTAAACTCATCACTGCAATGGAAACAGCTATTTCCTTCCTTGTGGACAATTCCTCTGTGCTTTGTATATCTCAGCCCATTAGTTGTTTTTTTCCACTGTAATTTTAATACTTGTTCTATCCATCCTTTGTATGTTCAATGCTTATGAAATAGATGTTCTTGGGGCCTGTTGTCACCTTATTACATGAAGCTGTCAACTCGTTGCCACTTGCTCAGCGCAATAACTTAGTCTTTGTTCTTACTCTCAGGTTCTCACCATGTTCTACTGGTCCAAAACCCTAAGGGTCACAGCTTTCTCCTTTATGCACTCCTTGGTTTGTGTCTTCCCATGTGTCTTTCTGACCCCCCTGTTCCCTAGGGGAAGGGAATATTTTCATGGAGCCACCCAAGAAGTGAGCTAAATCTAATAATAATAATAAATCTGATAGAATCGTTGTAACTTGTATGTGCTCAAACTTGGCAACTGGCTGATTACTAATCTGCTTCTTCCTGACTGTTCTCATTTGTTCTTTTACTTTCAATTGGTATGCAGCAATTATGGCTTGATACCATTTTTCCAGGTGAGATAAGTTGGAGTGAGACTCAGCTGTGCCTCATGATAAATCACTTATGCTCCAATAAAAGACAGCTGCAGGGAGCTGAGGAGTTCTTCATTTTTGCAAGACAGCTTAGATTCACATTCTTTCATCAATGCAGCTGTAAGTTATCAGACACAATGACAGAGTTCTTGGTGTAATTGTTTGTGGCGTCTACTGCAGTTATTTCCTTCAGCAGTACCCCTCGCTTACCATCTAAAGGTGAGGGCTGAGAGGGATGTTTGTATTTCCTTGACTTTCAAAACTTGGGCAGTCAGTTTTAGTCTGTTTCCCTGTAGTTTGGTGGGCAGTTACTGGAAAGTATGTGATGTCTTCTGGCATTTTCTTCAGTTCCTTTTCACTAACCTAGAACAAAACAACAAGACCAGAGATGCTGTGTAATGAGGGAAGTAGGTATGTGTCAAACACATGCAGCGGTTCTATCTTTTTACCCGAATGTGATTAGAATGTTATTCCAATCAGCAGTGGTCAATTTACACTGTCATCTGTGGAAGATACATTTTTGCTATAGGAAAAACAAGACTTATCCAGAAATTGCCTCTCATGCATATGTTTAGAGTAATATCCCAGGCTTTCAGCAAAAATGAACCTGGACCTCCAATGTTGGAGATGAATGTAGGACCCACTGTGTTGTCACTAATTAGGTTTTGGTAGCTGGTTGTTTATTAACTGCCTGCATTAGCCTGATTTATAAAAAATAGAGGGGTTTGGTGGTGAAGTGAATAGTGGAAAATACACAGCAGATCTAATAACATGGATTTTTTTATTTTGCTTTCAGCAGAACTTTCATGTCCTTCATTGTAGAATCACCCACTTCCTTGTTTCCAAATGGATTTTTTTCCAGCCTAGCTGGTGGCTTCTTCAGTGTATTTTCCAGGCATCCCTCTGTAGAGATATGAATGCTTTCAGCAAAGTATATTTTGATGTTGTGGTGGCACTTTGCCTTCTGCCCCCTCCCCTTTTTTTTTTTAATACTTGGAGGTGATGGACTCTACCAATGAAAGCCTAGAAATAATAAAGTGCTAATAACCTGAGTGCTTTCTGCGAGTGAGCGTTGGCTACACTGAGAATTCTCCTGTTCTGCTGAGAGATGTGTCTGTACGCTTGCAGTGTTGCTGTGCACCCAGCAGATGTGGGGATTTGGTAATGAAGCTGTAAGTGTTTAGGGAAGTTACTTTTACTACTGAAGACATTCAAGAATGCTTTTGTTCTGGCTTCGTAAACATAATACTGCTGGCCTCTGCTCCATACAAGTGAGCAGCCCAGTCCTAGAGCTCTGCTGCTGAGAGTAAAGCTTACTCCTGAAAAGATGTGATGATCAGCCAGGAGGCTGAATTCTACTGGTTTCCATATGATAAACTGTTTTAGCACTGATAATCCCACACCAAAGACCTAGGGTTGAAATAATCGCTATCCTGTTACAAGTTTCCTGAGTTATCTCCTCTCCAGACTTTTATTGCCAGAAATAACTCTAGAAGTCAGGCCTTGCTGCCAGAAGTGTTAAATGCTGCAAATAGTACAGAAGATGACTCATTTAGTGAGATGAAGGTGGAGCATGAATCAGGCAGAAGAAAACTGATATACAAAGGAGACTTCTTGAATGCAGATGACACATAAAAATCTGAACAAAGCAATGTTCAGTCATCATAAAAATGAAACAAAAGACTTTTTCAGTAGGGGAAAAAGAAAGAAAAACTCTTCTAATGACAAAGGTCATTATAGCGAAAGCCCAAAGTTTAGAGGTATTGCATACTGAGCATGTCATTCTTTACCCAAGATAAACTGTGGACTGCGCAGGAAGAGATTAATGGAAAATTCTTCCCAATATGTCCGAACTAAAGAGAATATTCGGCTAGCAGGTTGCTTTCTGGATTGTTCTGTGTCTATGTAAGCTGAGAAAAGAACTTACCTTTGAGCTAAACAGTTTTTGGAGATCAAGAGTCCTCATAGCTTTAGCGAACGCGCACTGAAAGTTGACAGCAATAGAAATGATAAAATAATAATCTGTGTGCATCCCTTGTAAATGGTAACTTGGAAGTGGATAAAATTCCCATAGACAGTTTAAAACTACAGGTTTTGGTCCTTTTTCTTACCCTTGCACACATACGAGTGCCTTTAAAGCTGGGCTTTGAAAATAGGTGCCTGATACCCTATAGCTGCTGGTTCACTAGTGAACTGAAGTGTTCAGTGCTACCTGTAATTCAACTTCTGCCGCTTCTTGGGAGTAGGATTGTTTTGTTTATTAATAAGCACCCTCAAAAGTTCAATGTAACTCTTGAGGGGTGAAGATTAAACACTTTCCTATTTGACATCAGTTATGATTCTTTGGACATTTGGACATGTCTTCACTGAAACATCAGTCACTGGAACAGGCTCCCCAGGGAAATGGTCATGGCACCAAGCCTGTCAGAGTTCAAAGGGCATTTGAATGATGCTTTTAGTCATGCGATTTAGTTTTAGGCAGCCCTGTGAGGAGCAGGGAGCTGGACTTGATCCTTATGGGTCCCTTCCAACTTGAGGTCTTCTGTGGTTCTATGTAATCTTAGGTGGAAGCTCTGGCTTTGCTGGCCCTTTTAGTAAGGGCCACTGTTAAAATTGGTGAGGAGGATGGTTTACCTGTGGCATATATGGCTCTTCCTTAGCTTTGTTATGCTAGAACTATAAAATGTTGCTCTGAAAAGCACTCTTCTTTAAGGCAGTAACACTTACAAGCAGATATAGCAAAGTATCTTAGCATGTACTGCTAGGAGTCCCCTTTTTCAGTAGAACATGAGGGGTGGTCAGAAAACTAAAGGCCTTCAGGATAGCTTTTCACAGTGTAGGCAGTGGCAGGAAATCCAAAGAAGACAGGTGTCATGGGTTCAGCAGTAGCAGTCATTTTTCCCCTTCTTGGTAGCTGGTGCAGCACTGTGGTTTTGACTTGTGGCCTGAGAACAGCACTGATAACACCAATGTTTTTAGTTATGGCTTAGTGATGTTTGGTCTGGCCA
>JAOEHY010034174.1:9533-99910 GCA_025447955.1 Psilopsiagon aurifrons | reverse complement strand
AGGTGTCCTGTCTCTGCTTCCTCCCGGCTTCCCCTCCTCCCTGGCAGAGCATGAGACTCAGAAAGTCCTTGGTCAAACTAAACGTTACTGAGCAGCAACTGAAAACATCAGTGTTATCAGTGCTGTCCCCAGGCCAAAAGTCAAAAACACAGCACTGCACCAGCTGCTAAGAAGGAGAAAAATGACTGCTACTGCTGAACCCAGGACAGCAGGTCAGACAGGTTGTCTTGCCAAGACTCACATTTCAGGGGTATGTAGGCCCTGAGAAACCTCATCCCACTGTGAGTCCATTGGCCTCTAAGCACGCAAACAGACTGGGGGGCAGAGCAAATCCTATCTCCAGGCATTGAATTCCAAGCTCAGCTCTCGAGCTTGCATCAAGCCTCAAGCTCATGAGATGGCTGCCAAAGGTCTGCAAGCAGTAGCCCAACAATTTGCAAATGTCATGTCCACACAAGAGGCAGTTCCTCTTCCAGACTTAACCTGGTCTGACAGGAAACCATTTAAGTGTCTCTGTAGCCTCCTTCTTGGTGAGCCTAATTTGAGGGTTGGGATCTGTGGAGTCAATCAAGTGTCTCCACCATGTTCCTCATAGTCCTTAGCTCATGGGTGGCAGTGGAAGAAGCCAGCTTGGCAGACCAGTGGCACAGACATATTTGCTGGTCAGGCAAGCAGCTAGATTTGAGTTCTGTGGGCATTGGTCACCTTGATGCCTGACAACTGATTTCCAGGCCATGACTCCCCATCATGTGCAATCTCAAATTCCCTTGGTCCTGAAATGATCTGAGATTATTCAGCCTGGAGAAAAGAAGGCTCAGGAGAGACCTTACAGCAGCCTTCCAGTACCTAAAGGAGCCTACAGAAAAGCTGGAGGAGACTTTTTACAAGGGCAAGTAGTGACAGGGCAAGGGAGAATGGCTGAAACTGAGAGAGTGTAGATTTAGATTAGATATTTGGAATAAATTCTTCACTATGAGGGTGGTGAGGCTCTGGCACAGGTTGCCCAGAGAAGCTGTGGCTGCCCCACCCCTGGCAGTGCTCAAGGCCAGGCTGGATGGGGCTTGGAGCAACCTGGTCTAAGGGACGGTGTCCCTGCCCATTGAAGGGGCTGGAACTGGATGAACTTTCAGGTCCCTTTCAACCCAAACCATTCTATGATTCTGCAATTCTATTATTCTGTGATCCTTAAGCTGTTAGTGCCACAATGAGAGCTTCACTTCTTCCTAAAGATGATGCAAATGTACCTCATCAAACTACCTGACTACAGTTGTGCAAAGTACTGGCAGTGAAAAGCATCGTAAACACCTTAAGAACAGGACCAGAACTCTAAGCTCTGAATATTTAGGAAGGCAAAAGACAGACATCAAAGCTAGAAGCTGAAAAAAACATCTCTGGGGCTTAGAAATACTCCCTCCATGTCCAGGTCCTGCCGTTTCTCCGGGGAAGCAAGAGAAGGTTGTGCTAGGAAATACCCTTCTTTCCTCTTCCTCAGAATGTGGAAATGCATTTCTTTCTTCAGCGGGACATTTACCCTCCATGTTGTTGGAAAACCTTCTGCACAGTTTACATTTCCATATGCTCAGCTACAGGAGGCAGAAGAACAGCTTCTCCATTCCCAGGGTGCCCAGGTTATGGGGTCCCATCAGTGCCCAAGCTAAGAACCAGTGCTGGCCCCTCTTTAGGGGACAGACAACAGGGCCATCATTGCTGCCATGCCATGAGCTCCTTACTCCTATGCATGGACTAGGGAGATCCTGCTCTTTGTGAGAACAGGTCCAGACAGCAGCCAGAAAAGGTTTCTTCTGTTGAGCAGTTGCCAACCAGTGCACTGAGGAAAGAGAGCCTGTATGCGCCAGGCTTTGCATCACTCCCTGCATCCAGCTCCAGCAATAAGGAAAAAAAAGGAAAATTGAGAGCACTTAACACTGTAAGTGTTTCTATCAAATTCTTCTGAGAATTATGGATGCTGTTAAGCACAGGAAAACTTAAAGCTAAAAGAGGAAAGAGGCATTTCAAAAGCCTTAAGCAGTATCTCACTTACTGAGTGACCAAAACCTCTCCACATGAGAAAGCTGCTAGCAAGTCTACAGATGACGTCAGAAAGCAGATGAAGATTTATGTTCTCTATTTAATTCACCTTTTTTATTCAGAATCTGAATAAACATGTTCTCCCTTCTTTTCTGAACAAAACTTTATTCTTGTCATATAGCAAAGTAACATTGTGAGATGGAAAATAACCCATGTGGCTCATCTGTCCAGAATTTGTGTCTAGTAATATATGTATTTTTTCTCCAATATATTTTCTTTTTAATATTCAAGACAAGATAAAAATAACAATAAACCCCCCTCCATTATTATTCTAGGCTTATAGGTTGGTTGACAGGAGTGTAAGTGTAATAATGAGGAGGTCTGAGGGGCAGGTTAATGTTTTTTGCTAACACATGATGCTTTTAGCCAAAGGCATTGCTGGAGGCCAACACCACTTCCCCTGGATCAAATTCATCACTGAACAGCCATTAAATCACTCAGACTTAAACGTAATATTAATGGTTGTAGAGAATATCACTGTAATCCAGATTTGAAATATCATTAATCTGTAGAATAGCAAGCACGAATGCAATCTGAAACCTTGAGAAATCTTTATTTACCTGCAGTGAAGGGCTCTGAGTCCAATTTCTCTCTCACCTCTGCCATTTTACAGTGGCATAACTCTCATATATTTGTGTCGTTTCTTCTGATTTATGCTTGTACAAGCAAGAGGCTTATAGAATAGAAGTCATTGGGTGCTTTGGGATATACATACACATGGGTTTTTTCCACCTCTGTCAGGTCAGGGATCTTCGGCCTTTATTATTACACGTTAATCTTCATCATGCAATAGTATTTACAGGCAAGGACCCATTACACTATGTGCTCTAACGTATACATGGCCATAGTGTGGGCTGCAGCAGAACTGGCTGGGTCTCAGTGTCTACCTGAGGCAGACTCCCCACACACAATTCCCCACCTTTCCCAAACATATAAAATCCTTGAGAAACTGCATCAGCTGCTTACTTAGAAAAATTATGTTAGGGAAAGACTGACTGGACCATTAGTAAAAATGGATTGAAAAAAACCTAGAACTTTCCAAGAGGAGCATTGCCGGGTTTTAGTCTATAGAGCTTTGAAGGGAGTCAAAACTGTTCCAGATTTGAATGCGTGTGATTCACACTTTGAGAATTGCTGGTTTCACTGCTGCTAATGGTACGCACCACCCCGCATCCCAGAATACATTCAGTTTAAAGAGCAGCCCTCTCTCTGGAAACCACATTTGATTAGAACAGCTCTGGGCCAGATCCAAAATCTGCGTGGATCAAGTAAAAGTGTGTCACATCAGTTTCAGTGCAGGACTGAGACGTGTCACATCGCTTGCAGATTGGGCATAGAGAGTGGAATTCATTTTCCCATTTCCTCTGGAGTTGGGGGCTCGAGAAGACGAATCCAAGCAGGGGAAATTGCTCTGCCGCACACAGAGGAAGCATTCTGCATCTCCTACTTTCTCTTGCTGCAAGGCACTGGTCCTGGATGAAACCCAGAGCCTGTTGGTACAGACCCAGCTCCCCTTCCTGCTTCTATTAGCACAAAATCACCAGTGGAGAGAGGCTTATTCTGAGCAACTGTTAGGCTCACTGTTGGGCACTCCCACATGAAGCAGGTAAGACTGAAAAAAAGGCCAGGCAAACAAAGAGATGGGGAATGCAACAGTCTGCATACCCTCTAAATAGTGAGGGAAGAGAAGAAGAGAGGAAAGGAGAAGAGAAAAGAGGAAAGGAAAGGAGAAACAAGAAAGGGAAAAACAGGAAAGAAGAAAGAAAAAAAGAAAAAGAAAAAAATTTACTCTGTGCCTGGTAGGTAGGACTTACCATGGCTATTATGCAGTCTAGCTATCTTAAACCACTGTTTTCCAGGACTTTAGCCTTAAAAATAATAAATGAGGAGTTATAAAGGTCTGAAACTGCAGCCTAGAGCCAAACATATGGTGAACTAATGTGTGTGAAAACTTCCTTGTCTTCTTCTGCTAATGCCCCTCTTGTTTTACTAAGAACATTCCTGCCATGAAGCTGGGCTTCCTCTGACAGGACTTGCGAGCTGTGAGGGTGATGGGGAGCAACCAGCTTAACTTGTGACCGATGCCCGAGGGAAGGAGGACCAGCCTTTCACATACCCTGCTGACTGCTATGATGCTTTTGTCAGACCCAAAACTCTTTCTAGTTCTCAAGGAATGGAAAATGCACCTTATTCCTTGGTGATTTATACCTACCTCTTTCTAAGCAGGGTACAGATGTGGGGAAAAAATGTCCTACTAGGTCTTATCTATGCAAATGAAAAGGTCTTACTTATCCCTGTTTAGAAAGTCTAGCACTTAAGCATACCTGACACCCAGCTATTTACTTAAATCAGACCTATTTTTAGTAACTCTGGGATCAATCTGGGATAACTCCACTGAAGCCAGTGCTGGTTTTTTCAATCTAAACCAAGTAACTGAGAGTTGAATTTGGCACAAAGTATTAATTTCTCACCAAGGAGGGTATATTACAGCAGAAGGCATCAGACGTGCTATTCGGTAAAGAACAATTACAGAAGATCCTTTAGTAACGCATTGTGCTACTGTAGATGGCACTCATTCCTTGCCTGTATGTATGGTGCACACTGCAACAGCATAGATTTTATTATGTAAATGCATCATGGAAAACCCTTTCATGCTTACAAGATCATGCAGATGACTTTCTTATTGAATGACAGGCACAACAAAGCAGCTACGTGGAAGCTGCACACCAGGACAACAGAACATGTATTTAAACCCTCACCATGCAAGTATATTGCAGAAGAGTGCCATGCTCTTTAGACTCCTCCTCAAAGAGGGCTAACTCTGTCTTGCTTTCTCCAGCTCTTTTCCTTCTTTAGGTCTTTCCACAAAACTTCTTCTGACAATTTCACAGGGTAGAGCACCACTGGAAATATTCCCCATCAAACTGAGATCTGGCTGCAAATGAAGACCAGTTGGCATGATGTACAAAGACTCCTAACTGTACTTGTTTCGCGTAACTGAAGTGTTTGCTTTTCTTTAGATTTATTTTAACATCCTCCCCAGGTCAAGAGCTCCTCATCCAGTATGCACAGCAGTAAAAGAAGGAAGGTTATGTAGCTAGGATACTGAGATGGGACTTAACAAATTGGCATTAATCATTCCCCACAAACAGAAAATTCCTCTGGACAAGGGGCAGGGTAGGCAGTGAAATAATCCAGACAGCCCAATTTTAGGTATATAATTTGATTGTCCAGCTCAGGTCTGTGGACAGAAGGAGGCATTTCAGGAGGGCGGAACCTAAATAAGGCTCTGAACTGGTCCCATCCGAACTCTCTCCATCCACTGCAGAGAGCACGAAGGGTGAGTTGCAGCAGGTCTCTAAAGCTGGGAGGGTTCTATGTCCTCTATTTTCAGTCTGTATCTTTGATCCACCTTTTAAAATGGGTAGAAAACTTCACTTCATCTGACTGGCCCACTTAGAGCATGAGGTGTTTGAAATGGGAACCAGGTTGTCCTACACGTGTGCACAACATTCAGCACAATCAATCACATACAGGGGGTGCTTTGAACCACCACCACCATCAACCAACCAAAGTGCAACATTATTATGGGGCTTTTTCCACTGTGGGATCAGGAATCCCAGAGGGCTTTGGCCAAGCCCTGACTTGAGGATTTGGTTCTCTGTGGCTAGGTACAGATGTGTGTACACTTGTGCATTCATACATGTCTTGCTACATGACATATTATATTGAATGACTTATTGCAGGATGCAATATAATATTGGGGGAAAGGAAGACAGAGTTAAGTACAGCATAATTACTAGTAGACATGACTGAGAATATTGACTGTTCTTCACATCTACCAGGCACATTTATTACCCTGTGATATCAGAAGGGAGATGACATTGGAGGTGGGGACATGCCAGTTAACCCCAGGCACTTGTCCAAGCACGAGAGATCTGAGGTATGCACAAGGGTTGAAATTCCATTACAGGGTTTAAATAATTAAACACTACATGTTTGGAAGCTCATTCCTTCCTATTACTTTTTAAATAATTAATCTCTATTTACATCTATTGAACTTCATGGAGCTATACATGTAACAAATTTGAGTCAAGTTGCAGAAGAGAGATTTTTCCTGTCTGACAGCATTGCAAATGTTTTTTGTTGTATACAGTAACTTCAGCTATTAGGGATCAGTCAAAAACCAAATCCAAGCTAGATGCTGTACATCACAGACACATGTGTAAGGGGTTTTCTATCAAATTATTCACAAGTAATCAAAACACTAAGAGAAACTGTAAATCCCCAGAGGAAAAAAATGTGCTTCTAACATCTTAGAATAGTAAGAAGTGATTCAAGTTGGAAGACAGCAAACCAAAAAACTGCATGTATTGTTCCTTTTGAACATACTCATTCTTTTCAAGCTAATGATGTCAGTTCCCTGTAACCTGCAGTTCAGCTTGATTAAAAAAACCCACAAATTCCTGCAATTGAAAATACTAATCTCAAAGCCTAGAATAACAGATACAAGAGAGTTACAGCATCTAGAACAGCAAAAAAACCTCCCACTATTTAGAGTACTTTTCTACCTACAACAAGTTATTTCCCTCTATTTGCTCCTGGTTCAAGCTGAACAAGCCATTAAATACCCAGTAGGTTTCACCTAACTGGAACTGCACATCAAGGCAAACAACTAACACTGTTCAAACCTTCAAAACAATAAGGCACTGAAAGGGCTCTTGAAACCATAGCTCTGCCCTGGCAAATGAATCTGTGGCAGTGGCATCAGGATTACATGTTTATTGTACATGTGATTTCCAGCTCAAGTTAGTTTCTATTTACAAGTAAGGAGATACATATGCATTCACTTATGCAAGTCTAGCTTGGCATTCCTACAGATTCAGTCTGAAAGCCCAACTAAGTTATTTCTTTTTCACACAGCATTACAACTAATAGAAATGCTGCTGGCCAAAGAGTTCTTTCAATTACAATAAGTGGAGCAAAGCTGCCTTCAAGCTGGAACTCAGTTACACCTGCACAGTTATTCTGGAAGTTAATCAGATTGCTCAGAGGTAAATATGGACTTAGTGTGCTCTTCAGAGGCCTCATAATGGCAGAAGACACATTAGGGAGAGAAGAAACAAACCGCCATGACTGTCAGATCCCAGGCTGGCTTTGCAAGGAAGGGAGCAAAACCAACTATCTGTAGGTAAAGCAGTCGTGCGTAGAGATCGCAGAAAGCCAGTGTCACATTGCAAGGGAAAGATTAACTTTAAAAAAATATCTTGCAATGTTCTGATTTTGTAATTGTTATTTAAAAAAAAACCAAAACCCAACAATCCAAACAGCAAAACAAAACAAAAAACCCCCACAAAAAACTCAGAAAGGACACCTAAATCAAGGGCAGGCACTGGATCCAATAATGACAACTCTCCTGTTTGCTCCTTTGACCCATGCAGCTCTAATTCAGAGTGCTGAGGACAGAAGCTGCACATTTCTGAACAGCAGAAGACAAACAGGGCTGCAGAAGACGGGACCATGAGGTCAGGTTTCAGTGAAAGCCAGGCTTGCATGCCAGGCACAGAGATCAAGGACCAACTAACTCAAAGCACAGGAAGAATCAGCGTTTCAGATGTCAGCTGTTTCAAGGATTACAGGCCCTCCTGTTTCTGGTGTCAAGGTAATAATCAGAGCAGCGGACGTGCGAGGCTCCTTGCAGTGATAGCTGAATGTGCAGCCCTCGATTTGGATTCAGTTTTGGAGGATTTTGTTTCCTTTTTAGACAAAGCCAACAGTGCCAAGTATTCATATTTCAAGGCTGTTTTAAGGATCAAACTCTATCTTAATGAAAAGACGAGCAAGATTCAAAGCAGAAAATTATATGGGAGCTTCACATACAGTAGGTGGAGAGGCAGGATTCCATGACTTTTTATCAGAGGTATTCAGGTATTCGTGTAGAGATCGGTGCTAATGACAGCTTCTTATAAATGTCATGTTGTTCCCCCTTCACCCTCATATTCATTTTTCACATAAATCCTGATTTTGGCGTATTACTTTATTGTGGAGACATGCTCTGTGTACTGGATGGCTTATGCAAATTAGCCAAATGTCCTATAAATTAGTCTTGAAATAAGCCTGGGATAATGAGATGCTTGCATGGTGAGCAGTGCACAGGATTCAAAGAGGGACTCTTTACAGGTTGGGAGAGTGGGAGAACATTATAACTGTGCTCGGGCAGCACAAGGCAGGATGCTCCACCAACACGGTGCTCCTCACCCTGAAATTCGAGGCTGGATGACTAGAATTGGAAAATGCAATGCTAGAAGATAAATGAAAGTTGAAAAAAACCAGTAATCACCTGGTAGGCAGACAACGTGCCCCAAGCTATTGAAGCCCAAGCCTGCAGATCTTCTTAGCTGACTTGGCCAACACATTTAAACCGGTTGCAGGCTGGGTTTTCTTTCTTGAATAATTTGGATTTGCACCGAATGCCTTTTGACATCTGTTATGTATGTGAATGGTATTGTATTCAGTGCTTTCTTTTGGAGAGATGTATCTACCTAGCAAAAGTCATGCCTCCTTTGTCTTCCCAATCTGAGATGGAGGGAATGCTTCAAAACTACACTCCCAGTCAGTTTATGTCAGTTGCTGCTTTCTCGTGACATGTAGATTTAAGAGCAAGCTTTATGTAAAAAGGGCTCCTTAAAGATAATAAATCAGATGACAAATCAAAACTACACCAAGAGATTGCTTTTGGTGTGTGCTCAATTGTCGTTCCAGATGTAATGATTACATCCATATTGAATTTGTGTGTGGTCACCTTTATTTGCAGCATCACAATAGTGCATTACTTGGCAGCAGCGACAGACTTAAAGGATGCCTTTACCTTGCATTCTTTTATTTCATTATTGTCATAGAACTGACATGGGGGAGGGTACGGGAAAGAGGATGGAAAATAAGGATGAAAACTGGAGATGGGTTTTACAAATGGAGCAATTGCCTTGCCTCCTTCCCTCTCCCCTGGTACTTCCGAGGCCCCACATTTTCTGCTAGCAACCCCACTGAGCAAGCCCTCAGAGGAAGCCATTTTATCTTTTTGTCCTGCAAAAACACTGGGCACTCCTGAGCACCCGGCCTCAGAAATTTCTCTGTTTGCTATCCATAGATAGCATAGGAAGCTCCTCAAACCACACAAGACTGCTGTGCAAGCAGTAATAAACCCAACCTTTTTCTGGATATGGCGAGTGGCTGGGCCAGCTGCTTGGAGTGTAAGCTTTGTGCTGACCACGGCTAACTCTGATTTGGTGGCATTTTATTCCAGCTGACAATCATGCAGGCAAAAGGGATGAGGTGAAAGCAAAGCAAGCAGGAGGAATTCATGCTCGCAATTCCACATGAGCTTCAAAAATGCAATTATGCCCATTTTATGAATGGGGAGCAGAGACAAAGAGAGATAAAGTGACTTGGCTAGGGTTGCGGGGAATATCTGTAACAGAGCTGAGGCAAGAACAAGTGCCTCATTAAAGACTGGTCTAACACCAGGCATCGAGGAAAAATTCCTTGCAAGAAACTCAGGGCTTGCATTCAGAGTCACAAGACACCCTGTTTGGTGATACTAAGAAATCAAGCTGTGAGCAGCAGCAGGTAACTGACAGGCTTTCAGATGGTAAAAACCCCATTTAGCAACATCTGGGCCTTACAACATTTAGGGAAGGTGACTTTCTACAGCTAACAGCACTGAGAAGCTAAAGACTACTGGAGCTTTGAAAACAAGTTGCATAAAAACGAGTGGGTGCATAACAAATAAGTGATGTGATTTATCATGGACATAGGGAAGAAGATAGTTAAACTGAAAGAAAGGAAGGAGTAATGGAGGAAGAGAGGTATTTGGAAGGGGAAGAGGGACCGAAGGAAAAAATTGCAAGGAGCAGAAAACCAAAGACAAACCACAAAAATAATTTAAAATGGGAGAAGAGCAGATATAGTGAGGTGAAAACAGCTCAGCTGAACTGCCACAGGGATGATCCCTGCCTCACTGCAGCTTTCAACCAACGCGCACCAGCTTGCGTGAATCTGGATGGAGAAGTGTGTTTGTGCTGGGGAGCAGTCCAAGGAGACAGGCTCCCAGAGCAAGGGTACCAAGGCAGGTGAGGGGCAGCAGCCATACCCCCCCCCCCCCCCCGCCACACTCCACTTGGTCCCTACTTGGTGTTTGCAGCAAGTGTAATGTTAGCAGCAGCTGTTTCAATAATGTCTTGAACCTTCCTTCCCTTCTTTTTCAGAGCTCCTACATGTGGATTCAAATCCCTGGACATTCACAAGCAATTATTTTTCTAATGATGCTAGAAGCAAAGCTTTCAGTCCTGGAGCTTCAAAAAACCCTTCCCAGCCACGCTCTGCTGTTGACCTTTTCAAGACCTAAATACATATAAGATAGCTAAATAAGATAATTGGCCAAGTATAATGCTGATGTAAGCTGGAGGCCTTTTACCAGAGGTGACACAGGCCCCCTCTAAGCAGGAGAGAAGCTGCAGGAACTCCATCCTTGCTGGTTTGCCCCCTGCATTCAAAAGCTTCTCTGATGCTCGCTCCTCTCCTGATTTTGTGTGATTTTATTCATGCACATCCCCGTGTTAGATTTCACAGTAGCGGTACTTAGCTGTACAAACTGTGCCAAGTGAGCTTACCGGAATGGCAGTGTTGTGCAGGAGATAGTACTTTTGCAAATACAGCCCAGAATTCCTATTTTCCACTGTTGCACGAGAACAGCCTATCATTCTGTGTAAGATATAACTGTTTTGTGGCCTTGCAGATAAACTAAATAGACAGCTGATCCATCATCATGACTCTGCAACACCACCACGGTGAAGGGATAAGGAGCGAAAGCTGATGGCTTCCGCACAACAAACAAACAAGCAGAGACAGTGTTTGCTCATTTCAATGTGCAAAACTGATTTGTTTAAATATGAATATGTTGCTTATAGCCAAATTTTAGTGACAGCAGCCCCATGGCACCTATTGCTGTTTGCACTTTTGC
Source organism: Psilopsiagon aurifrons (assembly GCA_025447955.1). Classification (NCBI taxonomy): domain Eukaryota; kingdom Metazoa; phylum Chordata; class Aves; order Psittaciformes; family Psittacidae; genus Psilopsiagon; species Psilopsiagon aurifrons. Next base: position 88,803 of record JAOEHY010034174.1, on the reverse strand, counting down.
TAAAAATACTCGCATTGTCTCTGGATTTTTTCAGATGACGCATCTGCAGGTAGTTTTTGCTCCTTCACCCCATCTCTACCCATTACCATTTCCGCCACCCTCTAGGGTATATCGTGTCAGGAAGATGCAAACAACACAAGGTTCATGTGGTGTCACAAACACCTGAAATCACTTCTCTGTCCTCACCAAAAGTCTTTGCCCTTTTCTCTCTCTTCAGCTCTCACTTGCTCTCTTTCTCTATCATGCTTGCAGGCAGGGAACCAGGCACAGCTTCAAAATGTCCCAGTGCCTTCACCGAAGACTGAGGTTGTCTAAAAGGGAGCACACACTGTCAAGACTGCAGGGCGCTTTCTCTCAGGACAGATCATGATACTCACTGCTTCTCCATTTACAGAAGAGTGAATGATTTTCTCTCCTGCATCCCAGCCTACAGCATGTTACAGGTATGTTTTAGAATTGAAGCACCAACTGGAGGAACTATAAGATCTTTTCCATCTCTAGGTTTTCACTGTATATATATTCGGATGATGCATCTATCTCAAATTCATGACCTGTCTTGAGTCAGCCTCCCCTCAGAGCTCCCCCAGGTGCTGTGTTTACAGGTATAAGAAGGAGCAAATCTCACCCAGGAAACAAGCAGCAGTGAAAAAATACACAGCCTGAAATCAAACCACTTCTGGTTCCCACTGAGTGCTGCAATCCAGGCACTCTCCAAATCCCTCCTCTAAGACAGAGCTACACAGAGTTCCTGGAGGATCGATAAGGCCCAGGCTATTTTGGATTTGCCCTTTTTGCAGTTTGCTAACCCTGACAGCACTGTGAGGTCCCCATGGCCACAACAGCTCATACCTCTGGCATGAGTACCTACATTCATACGGATTGATTTTGGTGCAGGACCAGAACTTTGCGAAACCGGGATGTGGAATCTCTGCAACACCCCTCCTGTTGCAGAGCACTGTGGTATCAATGTGCTGCCACTCTGCCACTCAAAAAGGGGCTCTGAAAATAAAAGGTGGATTCCCCAGGCCATGCAGGATATTTCTAGCTCAGCACCAAGGAACCCACAGCCAGCCAGCAGACACCATGCACTGCAGCGCATGTCTGCAAACATTCAAAAAAGTCATTTTGCCTTCTGCACACAACGTACCTGCATTAATGGCAGTCCTCAATGTTTTAAAGCAGAGCTATTTTCTCCGCTGCGTTAATCAGATTTGCTTTCAGCAGGTTTTTCTAACAGCACGGGGCATCAAATTGGGCCAAACTCTACATGATGACTCCTCCCAGCACTCACATTGACTCCTCCAGGCTGGAGGCAAACAGTGGTGGGATTATAGTAAATTTGATGGAGGCAAGCACAGCCTGCTTTCCAAGTATATGAGCAAGGTATTGCAGCTCACTCAGGCTGGCTGTTCTGCTCAGCACCCACCTCCTGGCTGAGCTCAGCAGGAGCTACAGAGGGATGGCAGCCTGGGGACACCAAAGGGACACATCTCACCAGGGCAGTATTGGAGAGAAAAGCCACCACTTCTGTCACTGCAGCTGCGTGGTGACTCAGGGCAGCTGAGAGCTCAGTGAGGTCTCCACAGAAGGATTTTTATAGCCAGTTTGGACAAATATCTCCATCTATGTGGGGAGAATGTCAGCAGCCAGGCACTCTGGTTATTCCCTTTCATCAACTGCAGTGATCTCAAGCTAATCGTGTTTGAACTTTGAACAGCTTGCACTCAGCCAGGCCTCAGCCAGGGCTTGCTACTGGGGAGACTTCCAGCCCTAGTTTGTGCTGGAGGAAAAAGGGACCTAAGGCTGGACTGCTAGACTGTGCAGGGCCATCAGCTATAATCTCTCATTAAATAAATGTGGTGTGATGAATAAAAAGGAAGACAGCACAGAGCCCTGTGGCAATACACTGAGCACACCCGCTGGGGAGAAAAGCACTTGCTCAACACAGCTCCCTGCAATCTCCTGGAAAGGAAGAAATAGGATATGGGTAAGATAAGACTGAAGACATTTTCCAGGCCTCACACAACCTCTGTGCCTGTAAGGGGGTGTGTGTTCTCCTGCTGAGGATGCTTTTTCTCCCTAGGTGCATGCACACCAGAAGTCTCACCTTCATGCTTTTCTCTTAGCACTCTGTGCTTCCCAAAGAGACTGGAACCTGAAAAACCTGGTGATTTACATGAGATACAGTCCCAGAGATTTATGAATACAAAGCAAAAAATAACTGATAAGAGAAGCATTTACCATTTCTCTTTACCAAGTCAATCTCATAGCTCTTTAATATTTGTTTTCAGCATCCTTCAGCCCTTATGATTTGATGCTGGGCCAGCTGTAACATGATACACCAGCACAGTGTTCTAGCCCTATCTTCCAGCATTACATAAACCTATGTTTGGGACAGATTCTCCTCCCCTTTGAGCTCCTCTGCATCACTCTGGCTGCAGAAAGGGGCCGTGGGAGAACATTACAATTACATGCACACCACCTTCTGAGACTTCTTTCTGTTGCCAGAGTGATGTAAGTATCCTTGGCTAGAGCCAGAATCTGGCCCTTCACTTAATGTGTTTAACAAAGGAAGCTGCTGTTTGAATCCCAAAGATGGAGAGAAGGTCAGTAACTGAGTGAGCACCAAGCACAGTAACTGAGTGAGCACCAAGCACTTCCTCCCTTGGCAGTTGGGAATCCACACTGTTAGAAAGTGGAAACGTATCAAGTGTGTTAGCTTCCTAACCACAAAAAACATCGCTCAGAAAAAGACTGCTTCCACTCTTGACTAAGGGGACATTAATTTCAGCGGCATGTGCAGCAGTGTTCATTCAGGACTGGTCACAGGTGGTCAATTATTCCTCTGTCTGTCTAGAAGCAGCATGCTTACTCCTCATAATAAAAAGTATCAGTGCAATACAGAGTTTATTGTTCAATTAGGAAAGTGACATGCAAAGCGTTACAGTCCCTTTCAGAGAATACAGCCAGAAATGAATTTTTGCAGCTAGAACTGAGTTTTTGCAGCTTAAGTATCACCCTCCTCCCCATCAGACATACAGAGACTGCACAACTTTAAGAGCCAACTGATAGGTATTTTAGGACCAATATTTAACTAGCCTCTACAACCAAATACTGTATTGTATATTGAAGCTCTAGACTATAATTGTGTCCCCTTCTCTGTTTAAAACATTTTTAATTGACCATTCAGACACTGATAGAAAACCAAACCAAACCAAAATAAAACCCACCAAATCCCCTCCCAACCCTGCCAAAAAAAAAAACCCTAAAAACAAACCCAACACCACAAAAGCACACAGTATTGAATGTTGGTCCTGAGCATAAACAAAGCTGCATATTGAGCAGAATCTGAGAACATTGTACACATGCACAATTTGATCACTTCCTGGGGTCCAAACTCACTGCTCTGCTTGCTTCAGTTACTGTGCATTGGTTGGGCAGTCAAGTTGTTTTTAAACGCCTAAAAGTAAACCTCAGAACCTATTTTCTCCCTCTGTGTCAGAAAATAATTCAAAAATAAACTCCTCTGCAAATACCAAGAGTGCTGTTGTTCCCTACTTGGAGGACAACACAACATTAAATGATAGGCATTGCTTTACACTTCTAACATTTTAATATCAATCCAAAATTGCATGCAAAGGCAATTAAATAACAGCATCCCCATTTCAAAGCTGGAGACCAGACACCTAAATGCAAAGTTAGCAAATAGCTAACTCCAAGCATACAGAAAGAGGAAGTTCAACTGATGACCGTAGCTATCAAAACCAGGTGTCATATGAAGGTATTTATCTAGTTAATGAACAGACACAGGCACATCTAAAGGTGGTTTAAACAATCCTAAATCAGCATCAAATTATTCTGAGTAAATCACATTCTAGAAGTACTTGTCTTCCTCTGCTAGCCATGGGACCTACAGAGTCGAGCCCAGATGTCAAATACTGAGATGCTACAGCTAATATGTGAACTCAACTGTGTCCTAAACCAAAGGGTGCTATGGAACTGTAGAGAAATGTGGCACAGGTGAAAACCAGAGTGAAATGTGGACCCAGCTGAAGCTCAAATATCCACTGCCTCACTGCGAGCACAACCGAGAGCAAAATTTGAGCACCCAGATCCTACAGGAGCGTTATCCTGAGGAATATCAAGCACAAGGAGACACGCATAGTCCTCAAAAGAAGTAACCTCTGGCATGATGAAGCTTTCACTTAAGTTGTTAATACTAGTTTGGTGCAAGGCATACAGCATGGAAAGAATTCAGATTACTATGAACAAAATGCACCCTGCTTATAAAGAACAGCTATCCTCAAGACCCTACTGAGCGTTGATCTGCATGTACACCCACCTGAAAGATCCCAGCCTGCAAATGAAAGCATGAACAAGAAACCTTTGTGCAGGAAAACAGACACCTCTTCCAGAGAGAGACAATGGCACAGCAAAATCAGGCTGTGCAAGACAACATTTGTAAAAAACGTTGATAGATATCATTCCCCATTTGAGTTATGGAGCCATCAACAGCTCACTTTCATGGAGCATTTTTGGACCCTTTAGTGACTAAATCACCAATTTAGAGTCTGTCAGACTTCATTATGCAGATTAAGAGTCTCTCCTTGGTTTCATTTGTTATGCATTAATAAGAGAGCATTGCCGACTGTATCCTCTCGCACAACCAAAGCCCTTCTGCCATTACATAGTAAATTTTGTTCTTTCTAGTGTTCAAAAAAAACCTCAACACAACAGCAACACGGCTTAGTTGCTATGCAAAGACTAGGAACCACTGCATAGGGATCAGTTCCAGAGTTTGGTTTGATTTGAACCAAGCCAGGCAAATTATGCCTGGATGAGATTTGATGAGGTTTTCCTGCTCGCCCATTTTTCTCGTCTACAGGTGAAGAGTGCACTCAGGCCAGATCATCCCCAGGATCCCCACAATGCAACCCTATGCAATTCCAATGCAGATTTACTGCCTTCCAGCTTGATGCCTTGTGCAGTTAAAATACTCAGTACCAACAGGCAGATTTATTATGAATGCTTGTAGGGATCTTTTCTCTCTCTCATTGACTAGATGTGACTCAAAAAGTTAATGGTAATTGCTCTCATCTTCATTTAGCAATGAGAGAGAGAGAGAAATGGGAGCAATTTGCAGATCTGAGAACAGGTCATTACAGGTGTGTTATATTAGTGTATTCATGAGCCCCCTGGGACAGCCATGCTGTGATATCCAATAACTTTCTTAATGTGTAATTACACACCATTGGACTATAATTGATTAATTGAAAAGAGAATGTAGGCAGATGCTAGGCCAAGGCTGCTGCTGCTCATTAAATGAGTATGTCCTTGCTTCTTTTTAATAAGTTAAGTGAACTACCCAAAAGCAATTAAGAAAGAACTGAAATTCATTAGATTTTAAGTAATTATTGGTATTAACTTCTACAATAAAATGCAGGATTTATATTCTGGGGTTTTTTTCCTGTCCCAAAAGCAGTATCATACAAGTTACTGCTGAAACTCAAAAAAGGTGTCTGCTACAGAAAGAAGTGAGCGGTGAGATTCATGCTCCTTGCAGACACATCTTTTTCAGTTCGCCTTCAAGTAACTATGTGCCTTTTAATTAATCTGCCTTTTGGGGATGTCATTCCTGGAAGCCCTGAACAGTCCTAGGCATTCCCAAAGAAAGGGAGCTACACACTCAATATCCCTTTTTGCTCCCAAGCTTCCCTGCAGTTCAGCTGAATGGTGGCCAGGCTCTTCTCAACCCTCCTTCCCATGGCTTAGATCTTAACTCTGAGAAATATAAAGAGTATGGGCTCTGATTTTCAAAATCCCACTCTCTTACTGCTTTACGCTGGCTCTTAAAGGAGTCAAAGCTTTCAAACTCTTGTCCTTTTCAATGGGGAAGCCAACACATGCAGCAAGATAAAGCATAAGCCAACTGCACTGTTACAGAAAGTCACAGTGGTCTATGGAGGCATCTTTTCAGACCTGACAAAACCCATTCTCATTTACAACCTGCATGAGTGAGTGCAAGGGTCAGAGGTGCAAAAGTACCTGAGCACCAGGGGACTAACTCCAGTTTTATGGCATGAGCCTGTGCTGCAGGTATGGCCACGGCAAGATGCCATGCAAGAGAAGTAGCTGCTGGGGTGCTCTCAAGGGCCCTACTGAATCATCTGCATCTCCTGCACAGACCCCAAGAACAAAATATTTATAGCTTTGGGTGATGACTCTGGAAATTTCGTTTCCAATTTATGTGGAAGGAAATCCGATGAAGTTTATTTCACCGCACTTCACATGCTTTGGAACAAGGCGTATCTTTATTTTTTAACGTTCTATAAAAACTCTCTGAATTTCACTTAAAATGGTTATGAATGTCAGTTTCATAAAGCAAAGCCACGATTCACAACTGGTTTTCTTTCCAAGGGATACAAACCTGCTTTTCCCCCCCCGGTTTTATAGAGGTTTGGGTGGGGCAATAGCTGACACTTTTTTTCAGTCTTCTTTAATACTTATTGAAATAATTACTAAGAAGTGGCTTGCTAAAAACTGCATTTTCAGCAAACAGTTTAGAAACTTTTTCCTTATTTAAATTCCCGGTCAGTAAAATGATCAGCATTTTTTAAAAATCATTTTTGAAAAAGCAGCTTTTCATCAAGAACGTGTTTTAATATGAAAATTATAACTCCAGTAAAAACATCAAATAAGGGAAGTAAAGAGTGAAAATTGAGTAATACAACACAGTATTGCAGTGAGAAGAAATTCAGGTTGGAGAAATTATTCAGAGGTCACCAGTAATTGCACATTTATTAATAAAATTTTTAATGCTTGTTCGGGGAAGGAAGATGACAGAATTGGAGCTGTAATGGGATTTTAATTATTTGCCTTTTAAACAAATGCATTTTGCTTCTCTTCTGAAATAATAATGGTGATGGTAAAATTAGAAAACATGCCTCCTTCTGAGGAAAGGCAGGTCTGTGCTCATGAAATGTCAAGTGTCACATCCTAAAATAACGTTCCTGTATCGATATGAAGGAAAATGCTAAACTAGATATTGGGGTAAAGTTGCTTGCTCTTTCTAGTGCACCCGAGCAAGTGCTGTGGGAAAGGGGATACGACTTGCTCTTGCCTCCGGGAGGCCAAAAACCCAGTGTCGATAGCCATGGTCTTTCCCAAATCTGCTCTGTTCCCATTGTCCAACTTCCCATGCCACCCACCCCTCTCACTGTCACACCTTTTATTCCATCTCTTTAGCTCCCTGAATCATCCTCCTTAATTCTATTCACTGGACCGAACAGGTAAACATTATTTAGAACTACTGTGGGTACCAGCCTGCTTGTGCAGGAAACTGCTTCTCTGGCTACGGGGGAGCTTTGTTCCTTTTATCACCATCTCCTTCCCTTCCTTCTCCCTGGTCCCCATGCTCCTGGGGATTTTATACCTTGTACTTTATGTGTCACTGCGAACTGGCAGAGACTTACCCTTCCTGCTACTCTCAAGGGCCAATGGCACTTCCCTGCCCACCTCTGCTGGAGGCATAGGGAATCCCTCGTCCTCCTTAAGGCTGTAGGTCATGGTCACTCACTAACCCCAAGTATAAAAGGAGTAAGGTCTGGGTCTTATTTCCAGCAGGGCTGCTATCTCAGACTTGCTATGTGAGAGTTGTATTTTCTGTAAGTTCCTACAGCTGGTCTCTGATTACTGCCTTCATCTTAAATACTATTAACAAAGATCATATTTTCTACACTTCAAATTAGCTCTTAGCTGGCCTACATCAATTTTTGGTCAGACAGGAGAAGATGCCTCAAAGCAGTTGCTTGTCTTTTCTTGTCTACCAAACACACAGTGTCATTTAAAGCTCACTTAAAGATAACGAGAGGGATACTATTGATTTCCCTGGGCTTTGGATCAGAGCTGGTGGAGTCCTAAGCATGACGCGGATCAAGGCAAAAAAGCTCATTTCTTTGGCAGGATGGTGGTGCAGGACTGGGGAAGGGGAACAGAGGGCCTAAAAGACCAAGAAAATGTCTTTTCCCTGGAAGACCCTGGAAGGTCTGCTGATAAGGTCCAGGAACAGGACCCAAAACTCCCAGGTCTAGCCCACACTGTAACAATCATAGTATCATTGAATTGCTTGGGTTGGAAGGGACCTTAATGATCATCCAGTTCCAACCCCCTGCTATGGGCAAGGACACCTTCCATTAGATCAGGTTGCTCAAAGCCCCATCCGACCTGGCCTTGAACACATTCAGGGATGGGGCAGACACAGCTTCTCTGGGCAACCTGTGCCAGTGCCTCACCACAGGGAAGAAGTTCTTCCCCATAGATATATATTGAATATATATATTATATGGTATATATTATATACGTATAATCTGTATATTGTATATTATATATATTCTATGTATATTATATTCCTTTTATATATATATATATTTCTTCCTTATTTCTTCCTTGCAATGTGAGCAATAGCCTTCACTTCCATTACAGGGTAGAAAAATGTACCATTGCATAGCAGAGCAAGGACACAGCTCATGTACAGGCCAAGACAGTGGACACATTTGTACTAAACCAGTAAACAGACCTGTGTAGACAGGCACAGAGCCTATCATTTCCTGGGACAGCATATCGCAGGGCGGCTGGCAGGCTGCAGCTCTCTGTTTGGTCCTACATTATCCTCGTGAGATGCCTATCATGGCACAGGGCTGAAGCAGCCAGTGCCCGTGGGTGCTACCTGCACAGGCAGGCTGCGGGCATGGAGGTCAGACAGAGCTGCATGTTGGGGCTCCCTTCTCCCCTCCTGGGGCTGCAAATCTGCCCAGGGCTGAGCGCTGCCTTTCTTCAGTGCATTCACCCAGCGCCCACGGACTTCAATAGGAATGTGCGTAAGGTAAACACCCCATAGCCCTTCGTTCAGCCTGGCAGCAATTAAGGACCAAAAAAACTTCACAATGATTTTGCCTGGTTTGTTGTCCTTGCTTGAAAAGAAACAGAATATGAGGGGGTCTGGTGGGGTTTTGGGAGGTTCTCTTTAAAATATTCTGCTGTAACTCACAAACAATTTAGTTTTTTAAAATGAAACTTTACAGGCAATCAGTCTATGATATGACCTAAGCCTCACTGTTATTTCAGTCACAAGAAAGGCTTAGTTTCATGTGGCCAAGATTACTGAAGTTTTAAGAACATCAGTATCAATTCACTGCTACAATTGCTTTTCTCAATATTTTTGTTCCAGAGCAGTAACTGCCATTCTGACAGTTCTCTGTTCCTGATCCAAAGTCCTTGAAACCAAAGGCAGGCTCTCTGTTGGCTGTTATGGGTTTTGCATGGCCATTTGCTCAAATCACTTCGTACACCACAGTGTAGCTGATAGAGCAGTACCAGTTGCTCTCAGACTGCTGCAGTAAACTGAGCAAGAAACTGATGAAATCCATCAGTAAACCGCCAAAAAAATAGTGCCAGCAGTGAAACACAACAAACCTCAAGTGAAGCTGAAACAGTGGTAGGCACCACCATGGAGGTTTTAACTCTTGGCAGGCTGGGTACCAGTGGCTTTCTGACCTGGTGCTCTACAGAGTGTCACAAGTCTCATTCTCCTCTCCCCTTCTGCCTCTTCAGGGTGGCAAAATCTCCTCCCGACTACAAGGTTAGTACCTTAAAGGCTAGATGTGGGCCTGCTTCCCTCAGAGCTGCTGGGTGGCAGTTCTGCTCAAGTCAAAAGCTCTGCCCAACCCAAAGCCTAGGCCAGGATGAAGGAAGCATTCCCCCTCTCCCTCTGCTGGTTTGTTCCTAGAAGGATGAAGAAAGCGCCAGGGAGAGCTGCAAGGGGAAGAGCCTTTACTTTCTCTCTCCTCTCTGCTAAGAATAAGGAGGCAGCATAGGAGACAAAAATGGTGGAACAGAAAGAGAGGGGATAACCAAAGCCACCTCCCCCCTAATTCAGTCCTCGTTGAAGTTACTGTGATTATAATTGGACTGACAGGTATTTTCTTGCTGAAGCACTAGCAGAAAACAGGTGAGGTTAAAAAAAGAATTCGAACTTCACTTTCTGGAACCAAAACCTTCATGGCCTCCAAAGGATACCAACTTACATACTTAAAATTTAAATTTACTACACCTACAAAACCAAATGGCCTCATCTCATCCCAAATATTCTCAGTGTTCTTTAAAGTCAGTCCTGTAGGTATGAAATCTTTCCCACATTTCAGTACCGTAACACTGAGGTCAACCTGCCTGCCATCCTTGTTGCCCTGCCTGGGTATCACAGATGTACATTTTTCCTCTAGTGCTGGAAAAGCAGAGCAAAGTGACGTGACTTCAACCGAAGCATCAGCTGTAGCTCTGGCTCCTCTCAGCCTTGCCAAAACCTCCCCAAAGGCCTTTTGCTCATAGGAGAATATTTTGCATTTCATGTTTCAGTTGTAGATGTGTTTTCAGAGCTTTCTCTGCCTCTCCTTGTTAGTGATTAAAGTTTATTTGCCATAGGTGAGTTTGCATTAAATCCAGTAATAACCATGCTTTATTTTGTGTCTTCTACATAACAGCTTCCAAGCATGAGGACTACCTTATAATTCACTGCATACTGGACTCATGGATTTATCCTCCCAGAGCAAAACTAGGAACAGACCTTTTGATTTCAAAGAGGAAAAGACCCTGATTTTATTGCAGGAAAAATGTGGATCAAAGCTGGACATAGGACTAGAAATTAATATTTTTTTTTCTAGGGTGTTTATACTTTGTTTGGTTTTTGTTTCCTTTACATTTAATCTCATAGTGGTAGGTGGTACTCAGATCATCTCCATAAACAAATGATCTGGAAAGCAACCTGGTGTTTAATTTCCTTAACTCATCAAACCCTTCTTTGCTCATACTGCAGCATGCCAATCTGAAACCCTGACGCAATATTCTGGGCAACTTGGGGCGAGGGGAAGACTAGCTGTTGGATTTTCTTTCCCTCTTTTGTTAAAAGGCATCCAGGCATGGCTCTTCCTACCCTCACTAACCTCGGTAGATGCCAGATGGATTTTTCCTTTCTTTAGGCAATGGCTTAGGAATTTCAGCCAGCTAGAGCAGGGGCTGTGGGCTTCTCACTGGCCTTTTGACTCAAGCCTATCCTTTCTCTTTAGTTAATCTCATCTCTCTCCCCACATTCACTATAAGCTGGACTGTACTACTCCCATGACAATCAGCTTCCAGAGGACGAAATTCTGCCTTTTCTTTCTGGAAACAAAGAGACATGCCTGAGAGAAAAGCTTCCAGCCACTCATAGAACAAGAAATTAAAATCCTGAGGCAGCGCCTATGGGAGAAGAGTCGGTGGCTGTCCAACACAGCATGCGGGCCTGGCTCTTTGAAAAATAGATTTGTTTTATGTAATTCCTGGTACTTATCTAAACTTAAGAAATCATGATTCTCAAAAATACTGAAAAGTTCAAAAGGAAAATTTGATGTCCTCATTGACTACAGCATCTTTACCATTTTGTTTTCTATCCTCTACAATAAATGGCACGACACAATGTATCTGATTTAGCATGGGAAATTAATGCCCTAATCTAATCCCCTAACTGCACAATGGCTTTCTATACCAACCAAAATCTTTAATTGTCACTGCTTTTCTTAATGTGCAGAACTACTGTAAGCACTTCAGGGGTTTCTTTTGCCTAAATCATATGTCTTTCTTCCTCTTATTTCCTATCAAGCTGTCTCTCAAAAAAAACCCCAACAAAACAAAACGAAACTCACCAAATGGCTGAGCTGTACCTCACTATCCGAATCATCTCCTCTTCAGAGGAGCAAACAATAAAGCAAGCATACAACTTGTAATAGTGTGTTACTATGCTTTCAAATGTCTCCAAATACTGAGGAGTTAAAGCTTGCCGTATCTGTCTGTGACCTGGGATGTTAAGATTCAGCTGGTGTAGCGGGACAGCCTGGCACACAGACCCAGCAGCAGCGCCCCAGCCCCTGGATCCCACCTGGCAACACCCTCCCAGCACAAGCATTTCCCAGACAGAAGAGCCTGTACTTGCTGGAACAAACCTTGCTGGAAAATGGCAGCTGAACCCTAAAGCAAAGAAAGCACTTTTGAGCCAAATCCTCCAATTTCACCTCACAGGCTATATACTTACTCTCAACTGCACTGAGAAAACTCCAAGGCTTTCCCAGATCTCAAAAGTATAAACAAGTTTCAGTTTCTCTTTCATTTAAAAAATCTCAGCTTTTCACTCAGCCAGCTTCTGACTTGCACTGTTAGACTCTGGGTAAGTTTTTAACCACTGGGAAGACATTTTTCAGAGGAAGCAGCTGTCCTCACTCCTTTCTTTCATTTTTATCCCCTCCTCCCTTCCAAGAAGACATTTCCTAGCTCAAACATAGGAATAGTGACTAGCCTTCAGGAGAAAGATGCTGTCTTAATGGCCAGGTCCTGGGCAATTCACTTCACTCTCAAGCATATTTTAATATAGCATTGCTTTCCCAAAAGTAAAAACTTAGAAGGAAAATCACTACCCCTCTGTGAAATATGTAGCATCTTCGACACCTAACACTGCTCCCCTACTGCCAAAGCCTAGGCTCAACATCTTATTTTCACTGAAAGTTCCTAAAATACATCTTTAAAGATAGCAGAGGTACATACTCATTATTTATCTACTTTTTTTTTCGCATACAAACTGAGTACATGTTACATCCCTGCCAATTTTGTTTCCCATACCACAGGAAAAATAAAACTATGACAAATTGCTTTTATTACTTCCTTAAACGAGAACTGAAACTTGTCCAAAATGCACAGGAAAGACTAACTTGGATGATTTGAGCTTTTGCCAGGTATAGAAGTAATACAATAAAACAAAAACTTAAATGCATATAAGTAGAGGAATAGTTAACTGGGCATTAAAAGAATGCTTGATTTCAACAGCAAAACCAGGGTTAATCGGTTCATTGGTTGCTTGCACTAAAAATAAATGAGATCTTCAATCGAAATAATACATGACTTATTTTATATCATGTTGTCTCCCAGCTCTAGTCCTAAACTCCTCCAACACCAAGAAGCCCAACTGACATCAAGGGCATCTTGGTGTCTTGCAATGGTTCATCAGGCCTGATTTGACCAGTGGCACAGTAATAAAGCATGGCCTTGAAGAAAGAGTTTCATTTACTTGGCACAAGAATTGTTACTGCACCAGGGAATTGCTTTCTGTGTTTGTCTAGTTTCCTCCCCTTAGGACATTACCCTCCTGCCCCTGAAACCAACAAGAACTTTGCAAAGGGTTTAAGAGGAAGCAAGATCATGTCTTACAGGTCACGTCACTTTTGGCTAGGGAGAATTCTACTGGGAACAAACTGACCCTTCCGAGTGACACTTGTGGCTCTGAGCAGCATTGTCATTACCTAACTGGGGGCTGGCTCAGCACAGGGGACACCACAGGAAAACCTGTGGGCCCACTAGTGCAGGTGTGGCCAAGATGCTCTGCACTTTGGCCAGTGCTGTGAGTGGGGACCAGTCATCACCGCTAGGCTGCTGCTCTCCAGTCTGGGCTTCTCTGATAACTGCCTGAATCTGACGGCTGGCTTCAGCACTGGGTTACGTCAGCCCATCGGCTTGACTTCACTGGATGCTGCACCTGGGACACCAAGATTAGAATTTGGCCATGCATCCTCTACTGGGGAGGCAGACACAGGTTTTAATGCAGAGGAAACACAGCTTGCTCCTCCATCACCATCCGCCTCTTCTGCAGTTATAATGAGAAAAAAAAGTGTGTTGTTTCAAAACATAACTCCATGTTCTGACTCTCCACAAATTATTTCCATTTAGCCAAACGATACATTTTACTTAAGTACGGCAGAGAAGAAAGGCGAATGCAAGGGAGAGATCTACCAATTCATCTAATTCGAAGGCCATGCATGAATCTCTCTTAAATGTACTACAAGTCATTCTCTGTTTACTTTAGGCAAACAGAAAAACTCATCGTGGAGCACTCATTTTCACAAAGCTAATCAAGAACATTAGGTCCCAACAGATTCATTTAATAGAAATATAATAGGCATTCCTGCTTGCTTTTAATCTTGCCTAGCTGCAAATGCTAAAATGAACAGTGAATTAACCCTGCCTTGGAACAGAGATCCTTTCAGAGCTGATTATCCTCCCTCTTACGGCTTGTAAACACCCCAGGCTCCCTGTATGTGCTTTCCTGGCTTTTGCTCTTTCCCCACAGCAGAGGATGGGAGAGGAGTAGAGGGCAGGAATGGAAAGGAGAGGATGTTCCCGCCTGCATGCAGCTAGGAAGGGGAGGAATAGGCAAGCTATGAAGGAGTACTGCTTGTCAGCAGAACAAACACGCTGCAGCCAAAAACAAGGAAGAAATAAAAGGTGGATGGGAAAGTGAGTTCGGGGGTGCCTTAGAGGTGGGGGAGTGCTTCTCGTGCATCACCAGCCATTCCCCAAATGGAGCTCCCTGATTTACCGTGCAAGACAAGGTAGTACAAGGCCATTCACGTGCTGTCATCAAATATAACAGATTTTTCAAGCAATCTGAGATCTTAAATTGTTCACTGATAGCAGAACTAGCATTAGTACACTAAACAGGAAAAAAGAAAACCTATCATATTTCATAATGTCATAATGAACAAAAGCCTTACAAAAAGAAAAAAAAGAAAAAAACGGTTTTCACTGTGCTAAAGTAACAATCTAGACTTGTTGTAAGTATGTTATTCTTACAAGTAGTTCGCAGTTATTCTTGAAGGCAAGTCTTGGAGTTTCCTTAGCATAGTGCTGCTGGGGAAAATTTTCAGCATGTCCATCTTCATCTCTAGCCTGAAGGGAAATATAATGGCCTATTTAGGGACTTACAAATAATGGAAGGAAAAAAATAGCTAAAAGCATAACAGCTCAGATCATTAAAACAGACGGGAACCCCAAAATACAACATTATTTAAAAGTTTCTTTAAATACGCAGCATAACTGTTAGATATGAGAACTTGGGATGCTGTTTTCTTACATAACTTAGGTTGAACATGCAAATTCATTGTGGTGTAATAATTACAACAACAAAAGACAAACCCAAAATGAAATATTTGAGCTGAAGACTGTGAGTAACTCAGGGTTTCAATTTACTCCATTGCATCTTTCAGGATTACATTACATATGTACTCTCATAAACTTTTTGACATGCTTAAGCAATCCCTCGATAACGTACTTGTATTTTCAGTTTAACAGCAAGGCCCCAAAAAAATAAATAAGTTTTCATACTCATAATTTACATGTAATGCTATTATAGTTAAATAGATTCCCCCTCCATGTTTAAGTGAAGCTTTGAAAGGAGCAATCATCTAGCGAGAACAATGATCCTTCAGTCAAATGCGGTCAAAATATTTAATGACAAAGATGCATTAAAAGTTGCTGGTTATTCAAAACTATGCTGTTAATTAAGAAAGCTGAAGTTTAAATGGAGACATTACTAGAGCCCATTAGCAATCTTGCTTGCACATAGTATTTTTCCCTTCTCATCTACAGCGTTTTCTGCTTTCGAGTTGGAGCAAAAGGGAGAAGCAGGTGAAAGGAGGAGTGTCAGCAATACACTCATTACACTGTTCATTTCAGTGACACTTGCACTCTGTTCCGCTCCATCTCATCTGATCCCTGACTGTTCACTCTCTCCCTCTCGCAGCCTCCTGAAATTCACAGCTGAGCTGTCTCCCTCACATATGGCTTGCATATAATTATGCACATTCCATTTTACACTGCATTAAAATGATGAGCTCCTGGCTTCCTGCCAACCTATTTAAATCAGACCCTGCCCAAAGAAGCCAGGGAGAGAAGGAGGGCAGAGGGGGGTGACCAAAGCTGGGGGCAATGAAAGCAGGCAGAGGAGATGCTCCCTGTCCCTCCAGCCACCTCATGCGTCCACCCGGGGCAGGGGGCTCTGGGGATGCCCGGGTGCAATGCACATGCACCTTGGTGGCTGCAGCAGTGCTAGTGTACCGTTGCCCCTCATGCAGAGTGAATTGCCTGTCGTCGTGTGTCACAACCCAGCGTTGGCGTTTATGAAAGATATTTACACCTTGTAGGCTCTACGGCTTGTTTGCCTTCAAATAGGCTTCTGCCTCTCCCTGGGGATATAGGGTGGGAAAGGAGAGCCGTGGGTTAACAGCACTGGGGGCTTTTAGGAAATAATGAAGGGGCTGCACCTCATGGAAAGCCCATTGAGGGGCTCAACTTGGGCCTCTACTTGTCAGCCATGGGGTGTGAACAAACTCTGCCCGACAGAAAATAACAATTTTAAAATGCAAAGTTTGTCCAAAAACGTTTCGAGTAGCATCTGCAATTGATGATTATTACAAGCAGCGGGAAGTGGGAAATGAGTTTATTCTGCACATTTGCTAGCAGCTTATGGGTATTTTCTTACATGACCCTCAGTAGCTGCAGGGTGGAAAATGTTTAAAATTTTTCCTTCAAACCACAAGGAAGAGGCAGAGCATTCCTGAGCACCTGAAATCACTTTGTACTGACAAAGCTTTAAATGTATTACTCTAACCATTAGTTTGAAACTGAAACCTCTCTCACACAGTAGATCTACCTCCCATGCTGTGTGGAATACAAAGTCTAAATTTGACTATGTTTTGTAAAAAGAAACCCAATTTTCATTTTTGAAACAAGCTTTCTCCTTTGCTTTCATCCACGAAGGAATACAGGCAACTCGCTGAAGCTCTTCCAGGTCATCTAAAAGACAACTGGGGAATGAATGCCTTAAAATTGCCTTGCAGAAATAGAAACGGACCTGTCAGCTCAGGAGCACAGGTGCCAATGGAATGCTCAGTGACAGAGAGCTGGTGAGATGTTGTGTGGGACACAGGTGTTATGTAGGGCTCTGAACGCTACCGATGCCCTCGGACCTCTGAAATTGTATCTTGGCACTATTCTAGACATTGTGCTTGTGACGGCTGGCACATTGTAACCTGCCAGTGACCCTTTGGAGCATTATCTTGGTGCATGCACCCACCTAGCAAAATGAAATGGATATCAGGGTGTTTGTAGTGCATGTGTCAGAACACAGACAAACCCCACTGACCCTGACCTGTTTACCAAACTGCCAGTTGCACAAGGGTTATTCACCCCGGCTGATGGCAAAATGCCCTCCCTCCTACTGATCCAAACCTTATTTTACTTAACTTTGGACATTATGAAAACTTCCTAGTCTCAGAACCAGTTTCACTACCTACTGCTATAATTTTCTCAAGCAGCAAAAGCACACCTTCTTTAGCTAGCTAGTTTCCATTGTAAAAAACACCTTTTCTCAGCAGTTAATTCTCCAGGGTTTCTCAGGGCTAATTCTCAAGCTTTACATTAGTTCATTACTACAATCTTTCAGTTGTAAATAATTTGCAGAAGGAAACACAATGTCCATCACTGTTCTAAGCATATTAAAAATGTGGTTCAGAGTTTATCTTGCCATGGTAATATTGTGATATGCCTGTATCTACACCGGCTCATTGTCTATTGCTGCTGCACATCAGTAAGGGCCTGCCTCAGCTCCCCAGCATCTGACCTCCCTCATGGCTGGCATCGACAGCTTCTCCATCAGGCAAGGCTGACATAGCATGTACTTTGCCTGCTATTGTTTCAAAGAAAGCAACTTCAAAAAACCCAAGCCAAACCTGTGATGCCTCTGATTTTTTTAAATGTTTTTAAACTCCTAACATTGTTACAGAAATGCTGTAATCAGAAAAAGTATGTCCAAAATGCTTGATGTGACTGATTGCATGTATGCAATATATGGTACCACTGCCTTCCCAGCCCCCTTTGTTCCAGGACAAAAAAGGCTTCAGCTCCTGTTCTGAGCCTGGGACCATGGTGAGCACTGGTAGTTTTATCAACACAGAACTGCTGCAACTTCTCTGTGGCAGTGCCTCTCCTGGGATTTACTGAATCTCCTAATTCAATAGCCTCTACTGGCAGGCAGCCGCCTTCCCGTCAGCTGCATGAGATCTGAGAGGGAAATCTGCCCATCAGCAGCCCATGGGATGCCTGGCTGGACACTCAACAAAACCAGTGGCACTCACACTGCCCTGGCAACTCCTGGCAGAAGAGAGCACGTTACCCAAGGAGCACTGTTGACAAGGAAGATCCAGCAAGGATCCAGCAGTCAACGTGGTGGAGCTGGCTTGGCTGTAAGGTCAGCCTGATGACGGGTTGTGTGGGAAACTGTGGCCTTTAATTGCAGGTTAGATATCAGGAAACCCTTCCTAATGATAGGTACAGCAAAGTGCTGCAGCAGATTGCCTAAGGAGACTGTCAAACCCCATCACTGGAGTTTTTTAAGAGCAGATTAGGCAAACATCTGTCAGGAATGACATGCACAGAGTAGCTCCTGACATAGGGAAGCTGGACAGATAAGAACATTTCCTTTCCCAGGTTCCTTTCCTCTCTGCTTTCCATCACTGAGCTTTGAAGGAAACCGGCAGAGGGTAAGGAAAAAAATTAGGAAAAAAGAACAGAAAACAGGATCTGAAAGGACCTCTCTGAAAATAGCACAGGATTTGATGTTCAGAGATATGTGTACTCATTAATAAGTACATGATGACAGCTATCTTTGGCTACACAAACTGTGCTATTTGTTCATAAGCCAGCCAGCCTATATTTGTGAAAGATGCCAATAGTTTGGAAACAGACTATATATTAAGTCAAGATTCCTTTTTTTTTAACAAGACGGGAAAAGAACAATCTACAGCAGAATTTCCTCCTCTCCAAAGTGCATGGATATTTGTTTCTCCATAGTCTCTGAGAAAAATTATCTTGATCCAGACAGAGGATTTCTTAGCTTCAGTGTAAGCCTCTTTATGCAGCCTTAGCCTTGGGAGAGGAAATCTGTGCTTACATTTTAATATTGAGGGCAGAATCTCATGATAGTTTAAGTCACAAAGCAGGTTGAACAGAATAATTTATTGAGATGGAACTTGTTAATGCAAAGCTTCCACTAAAATGGGACAATGCATTTGCAATGAAATCCTACTGCTCAGTTCACAAAAGTTTAATGCCTCTTAACTGAAAACACCAAATATATATTTTCTAAGAGCAGTGACCACTTGAGTAATGCAGAATGACAGAATATTAGCCTGCTTACTCAGGATAAAATTGCTGCCTGATTTCCATAACTGTCCTTTAAAACAGGTGAAACATGGGACCGTTACTCCAGACATGTTAAATGCAGGCATTAGTTAACTGTTTCTGGTAGGGCAAAAAAAAAGCAGTGAGAAATCAAATAGCGTTGCCATAGAAGCACAGATAACCATGATGAGGCTCCCATCCCATGGCGATGAACAGAGGAAGTTCACATCACCCTTAATACTATTGTCTCCAGAGGCTGGCCACAGATGGGAACTGAAAGCCGTGTTTCCGTTTCCACCACAGTGGTTATCTCTCCCTTCAATGAAACTCGAAGGAAACCCTCGGGGAGATCCTAATCCTTGAAATTGTAGTTCCTGTGCATTTCTGTTGTCCCAGATAATCAATTATCATGCTCTCTACATTCACTGTACCGGCCATGGTAAAAATAGCACTAAACTTCCATCTGCTGAGTATATTCTTCCCAGAAATATGAACGGACTTGCTGTGGGCAGGCGCGGTGGGGGAGCCGGACATCAGGGTGCCAGGTTGTGGCTCCACACTGGGAGTGGAGCAAGGCCAGGGATAACGGTCTCAAGAGGACACCGCTGGTTCAGCCAGTGTGCAATTATAGGAGTGAGTGAGCCCTCGCTCAGGGAAAAGTCTCCCCTCAGGGAAAGCTTCCACTAACGTTTGAAGAGAGGCTTGCTCTTCACAAGGATTTCAGGATTTTCCTGATTCACTGAATGATGGAATAAGTGGTATTTACAAGCTTGTTGCCTCTCTCAGCTGTACTCTATTTGCTAACCTCTACAGTTGCAATATTTTGCCACTCCAAGCTTCTAAAACTTCTCAAGATTTTCAAAAAAGTTTGGAAGCATATCAAAACAATGCCTTGTAATATCTCCCAAAACTCAGATCACTGAAAATAAGGGACCTAAAATCACACTGGTTATTTATTACATTGTTATCATTTACATCCCACTAAAATTGAGATTATCCCTTTTGCCTGACCTCCTGTGACCACCCAGGTTAGAGGTGACCACACTACCCAATGATTCCCAGCCTGGGGTGTCTCTGCCATCAGTGGCTCTCTGCACATTTGGTGGTGGTCTATGCAGAGCTTGCAGGTCATGCGCTACTAACTCCCCTTGTTTCCAGCTGCTAAAATGCATTTAAAGACAGCTAAAAATACATTAAATACTTTCCTAATGCTATTTTTCCATGTAAGCAACTGCTGTAGTCACCGCAGGAATGTTATTTGATCGCCAAGGGAGGGGAAGTGGTCCATGAGACAATCTGTCTACTGGAGGTGATCTACAAAGTTAAAAAGAAATTTGGAATACACCCTCTTATAGCTTCCTTATTAAGTATGCAGAGGAAAACCAGAAGGGCTTTTGCTGACTTACTTTGCTGCGCCCTTTCCTCTCCCCACACACGTCACCCCAATGTGCACATGAACACACATACCAACACAGAGTGCACTTCTCCACCCGTTGTTTAACTTAGGAACTGAGATCTTGTCTACGCTTGAAGAAGTCACCAGTGGATAGAAACAAGTGGAACAGTATCAGCATGACAAGCAAAACCTTGGGACTATATGTGCAACTCTTCCCAGGTCCTGAGCAGAAGGTGTACTGCGGGAGACAGTTTTGGGCCATTTTGTTGCTTGGTATCTATCCACAGCCTTCCTTGAAATCTCTTGCTGGCACTCAGCTGCTCCCGGCTCCTACACATAACAGCACAAACTCCATAGCTGTAGAGTCCCTTTCATAGAGTGAGGCTACATCGTCACTGAGAATGGGCAAAGATGTCCCTGAAAAGATGCAGTCCCTACGTAGACCCTGAGGTTCAATTCCCTGCAGGCATCCTTGGCAAGACAAGGGCCCCTGTTGTTGGCATATCTCTTGGTAAGAGCTGCTTATGCTTTACTGTGATATGCACATTTTAGACAGTGATGAATCTAGACCCAAACTCTAACCTTTGTTCAAATTTCAGTTGCTATTTCAAAAAGCGAATACAAAATCTGAATGCAACATCACTAGTGGCGGTCTGGATTAGAAAAGCATCTTGAATCCACACGTTCAGGAGAAGGTTTGGTGTGGAAATGCCTCTCGGAGCAAGCGATCTGGCTGGTATGATTAAAACCGGAGAAAATACATCATTCAGAATATCCTGCAATCTTCTCCATTGTGCTGACAGAAGAAATACTCCCAGTCTTCAAAAATAAATAGTCACCAGGTCAAACCTGCTATTCTAACCAAACCCAACCCACACACCCTCATTGTCCCTTTCTGAACACATGTAAAAACTCCTGGGAAACAGGCAGTTTCGCTGAGAAAAGCCACCCCAGAAAAATGCGTTACAACAAAGAAGAAGAAGGTGCCAATCTGTGGAATGATAGGGCAGTGTTTCTGAAATTATCCTTGTCAAAGCAACTGAGGAATGTCACATTCATTTTCCTGCATAACTGAAGCACACTAAAAAATCCCAACAAATGTGCCTGAAAACTTTGCAAATGATTACTTATGGATCTCTTCTTTATTTGAAAAACGCTTGTCTTCCACAGGCTATGGCTCAGAATGGTCCAGCTTTAGGTATTAGGATTTTTTGCTCAGAATTTCACAGTATAAAATTATCCACAGCTTATATTTAAAACACAAGCTGCAAACTCTATTATAAAGTAAGTAATATTCTAAGTGAATCAAAAGCAAATACTGGTAACAGTACTACCCTAGTGCCTGCTAAAGTCATAACTCTATTCCTACTGCATTCAAAATGCACTGAAAACTGTCTTCCCCCAGTTTTGTTTTGTATACCTTGCAGAACAGCCCTGATTCCTGCTGGGCTTCTCACCCTTCCAGGCAAAATTAGGATTTTCTTTCTATGCAACTTACAATGCTGTATGTACATTTATGGCTCTTTCTACCAGTCATGAAACACTGAGTAAAAACTGATTATCACCTTCAGTTTCACAATACACCAAGAAAGAGCAACTGAAGCAAAACCAGCAGTGTCTACTGTCCTGGGCCACTCCTTTAATTTTTGTAAGAAGAGGACTAGAAGGATTGAGACATTAAATAACTCACAAGCAAGCAAAGGTGGTCCTATCTAGACCCAGTTGCTCGAGCAGGGAACTGCATTATGCTCTTATACGAAAACTCCCTATTAAACCCCATTTTCCCATTGCATTCCAGACTTATGCACCTTTTTCCTTCCTCTATTGGCTAATGAGCAGTTTCTGCAGCTTTACCAGCTTTTGTAGGACTGCACTACCCTTTCCCTGACAGTTTATGGCATGGTGATATATGAGAAGTGTTCAGATGGCTGCCTCAAAAGCTCATTTTTCAAACTGCACAAACCTTTACTCGTATAATAAATTTTTAATAACCAGTTCCAAATTGTCAAAGAATAAATATGATAACAAACACATAACATTGAGATAATTCGAAATAAACTTTGTTTATTGCCCCTTTGAACCTTTCTTTGACAAGTCACAGCTGTGTGGGACCTTCATAAGAGTGAGCCTATCCTACTAATCTCCCTCCTGATTCACAACAGACTTGATCCGAAGACACTAATGGACCATGCTTGACAGTTATTGCAACATATTCAATACACAGCCTAAAATATGGTTAGGAAAGGAATGAAAATATACTACGGGCTTCCCAGCAGATTCTATTTTTGTAATGGGTGGCTCACACCAGCGTAGCTGATAAGCTTTCCCTCTCTGTTCACATTCCCTGCTTATTAGAATCAATGAGATAAAAATGTTTTCCCAAGTATCCCATGTGATTCACTTTCAGGTAGCTCAAGTATCCCTCCTCACTGATGCCATCTCTACAAGGGTTCCCCAGCACAGATGAGAGACTCCTGTGCAGGGCAAGCACACGTTTCCAGTCAGCCTGCCAAAGAAGCAGAGAGGCAGAAAAACAAAATGCAACACCAAGGAAAAAAGAAAGAAAAGCAAAAAAACCTCCTCAAATGTTGGTTACGGTTAGCTAAGGCTCACAGGCCAAACAAATCACTGTCCCTAATGAATTTGTTTCAATGCATCTGCTTATTTCGAGCTTCGGCATTGTACATACCAGAGCAACAATGCGAATTTTCTCTGATTGCAGTGTCACATATATGATTAATCATCTTGACTCAGAGCATATTTTTTTAAAGCAATTGCAGGCTGGTTTAATGAACTCCTCTCCCACTGGCTTTTATAGACTAGACATGATCAACATACCATTAAGATAAACCTTGCGCCCCATCCCTCCCCCCTCTGACAGATTGCCTTATTTGCCTCACAACAGTCAATATCCAATTAAGAGGCAACGGATTTGATCGATACAGAAGGTAACAATAAGACTTAAACAGCTGGTAAATTCTACACGTAATCTTTTTCTTTAATTCCCATCTTTGTGGTATACAAACAGTTCTGCACTTTGAATAAATGCGGAGAAAGAAAAACAATGGCCAGGTCTGGTTGGTAAAGCTTTCCCTCAAATGGGCTGCCTCTGCAAGCCATTCTGCAGCAATAAATGCTTGTCTGGGATCCATGCAAGATAGGCAAGATCCTGTTCTCTGTATTTTCTGTGGTGTTTTGAAAGGTGAAAATAGAAATCTCTCCCTGCTTTGGTTACGAGCGACATGTCACTTGGGCCATTCACACATGAAAATGGAGGGGCCGTTATATTATTAAAACAATCATTTATGAGCTGGGTAAAGGGATGACTGGTCTAGAGACAAGGGGGCAAAACCCAGTAGG
Source organism: Psilopsiagon aurifrons (assembly GCA_025447955.1). Classification (NCBI taxonomy): domain Eukaryota; kingdom Metazoa; phylum Chordata; class Aves; order Psittaciformes; family Psittacidae; genus Psilopsiagon; species Psilopsiagon aurifrons. The sequence continues at coordinate 64,958 of JAOEHY010034174.1, read as the reverse complement.
AACAGAGCATATGCAGCATATAAGGAGAGGGTGAAAAGAAAGGAGGGGAAGCTTTGATACAAACGACATCTTCTACAACCTTAATATAATCTCCCAGTCTTTCTGCTGATGATGAATGGCTGCAATAAAAGGTGAGAGAGTAGCAGTTATAAGCAGGACAAAAGCAAAACCCAGCTGGTGGTGAGAAGTATTCGTCATAATTCCCAACAGCCCAGCTGGAGGTCAGGGACTGAGGTCACAATATCACCACTACCTTTGGGTCTAATGCCAGGTACAGCACTTCTTCTGCCACCTTTTTTGAGGCTTTTATTCAAAGTTTTACTTTCAAAGGCATTTTGAGGAGTAACAGGCTGATATGGTCCAAATGAGGTACCCTCCTTTTCCAGGATTTCCACCCTTCTTTAAAGAAGTCATGACCATGGGGAATGCCACGATCTCACTGACAAACAGGACACAACTCAAACACCTCTTAGCTTATTCCCAGTGCTAGCAGAGAGTTATTTCTAAATCACAATGATGCGCCTGTGTTGCCCACTGCAACTGTCACCCTGAAGGATTCCACTTACATGCATCATGTCTAAAACCAGGGAAGTGTCTGTTCAAACTCAGAAGAAAGCTCACAGATCTTTTCAGGCAATGGGAGGCAGCCAGCTATAGCTTATCTTTCTAACTGGCCTTGGGATTTGAAAAGTCCCATTCTAATTTTTCTCCTTTCCCTCACAATAAGATGAAATGCACTGAAAAACGCTTCTGTCTTCCCAGTTCCCTTCACTACCATCTTCCATGGGGAGCAGCTGCAAGTAGACCCTTGGCCAGGTTTCTGAGCCTAAAGGAACCCACTTTCAACTATTCCTAGCAGTTTTCTTCAGTCCCCAGGGCTTATCAGACTACACATTTTTCTTTCAACTCTGTGCTTTTTTATTACAGGTGAAAAGAAAAATCCCTGCCTATTCTAACTCTTAAAGACAGGAGATGCTTCCACTAGAAAAAGAAGCAGACAAAAAACACATTTACCACCTTTTTGTCTTCTGCAATGACTCCAGTGGCTTGTTTGCTACCTCCGTCCCTAACCTGTCCTGCCTGGCTCCTTACCACATAGCAGGGGCTTGCACTTTTTTGCTATTTTGCCACTTCTCCTGTAATGCTGATTTGCTCTTTCCTACTTCTAAGTCACAGTTGTCTTCAAAAGCATCTCTTGAGGCTGCACCAGGCTCCTGCATGCTCCCAGCTAGCACTGGGACTGCATATGCATGAGTATGTCCATGCCACCCCCACCATTTCAGGGTGGCACCATCAGCTTTTTAAAGCTTTCATGTGTTTATTCCAGCCTCTGATGTGGTGGCCCTTTATACAAGTCCTACTTACCCAACACCTCCAACAGTTAGCCAACAACTTTGTTTGCAGGTCTGGCCTTCTCTAATACTTTCTCACTGTCCAATGGACTATTTGGTGCCACCTCAAATGTACACTAGTACAGCTGGTGGCCTATGCAAGAGGTCTTCTGTCACAGGTATGTCCCATTTTTCTCAAAGATGGAGCTACTGCTTCCACAGGGAAGAAAAGAGATGGAGCTAGGACATTCCCCTGCAAAGTGGGTACCACAGCTACAGAGCTGAGAGCTGCCATAATCATACCCCCTGCACAGTGAGTGTTCCCTCCATTCAAGGGCTGGCCTGAAGCAGCCAGGTGGGCTTTGCAGTATTCAGAGTGTGAAGTGTTCCTCGTGCTTCGCCACTTCCAGGTTAAGAGGCTTGCCTCTTCTGTCACCAGTGCAGAGACTTAATGTCTCATTTTACAGCAGAGTCGAAACAATGTCTGTCTAAGCAGTCTGGAGAAACCTGTAGAAATGTGGCTTTTGGCCTTTCAGCCACCATGCACAGCTCCATAAATTGCCCATTGTTTGGCCAAGAATTAGAGGTCTTTATTTTGATCCCCATGTATATTACAGCAGGAGGCAGCAAGGCTTGGGGAAACCTTGCTGGGATGCCCTTATTACTTACACTACACAGAAGGACAGAAACATCAAGCAAAGAACCAGCTCTAAATACACACTTTAAGCACATTCTCACTCTACTAAATATTAGCTTTATCTGAAAAACACTGAACGTATTTTTCTATTCTGTATCTAGTTCCACCAGAATCCAAACTGTTTTGCATTGGGTATCAGCTTTGTAAAGTGCTGTAATAGTCTTGACCTCCATTGTTCCTAGTGCACTGCTACAGACTGTGTGTAAAACTTCTCTGAAGTGAAGAAAGTGCCTGCTTGACCTTCACACAATCACCAGTAAAGCTAAGCTTTGGCAAAGGCCAGACAACTAATGACAAACCTTCAGCCTAACATGAGACTGAGGCCAACAGACAGGAAAATCTGTCCCCGTTTCCCAGTACTACTAGCAAAGGGGCACTGTAGTGGCAGCTATTATCGTCTTTTCTTTCGCAACAGGTTGGTCAGAGAGAAAAGAAGCTAAGGAATCCTCTTTTCCTACTCAGAGTGTGAATTCCACGAACAGAATTACAATTCAAATTAATTACATCTAACCATGTAATTAATGTTCATGTCAGTTTATTACAGGCATCTTCACCATCGATGCTCTGAAATGCAACTTTCTGACTTCTTTAGTGGGAAACAAGATGGAACAACCATTTACCTCACTTGTATTGTTTATATATTCATCATTAAATTGTAACTAATATTATTAATGTCATCCTAATTACATGTGTTCTGTCTTTACAGTAGCATTCCTTCCAGAATTAGGCTATTTCACGCACCTCCATTGTTCATTTCTCTTGGTTTGGAAACCTGATGGGGAATCACTGGCAACAAAGGAAGGGGAAACGAGTATTGACCAAGAGGAGCTGCAACATCAGCTGCTTAGCAGGAAGAGGAAATCTATGCATTCTTTAACAACCAGTACACTTCATAGTGCACACTGGCAGAACACCTGACACAGTGGGAGGTAAGGTTTAGAAAACTGGACCACTATAACCTTTGAAAAGCAGCCAGGGTCCCTTTCTGAAAGTCTAGGTCATATGCCTGGCACTGCGTCATATGGTGTCTCTCTTCCACCATTTGTTTATTTGCTTCTGGCAGTTTTGGCAGTGAGGTATCGGAGTGAAATGCACACCACTCCATACATATGGTGGGAAGAATCTAGTGCATCAGTTGAATGCATACTGTACTGTATACACATTCTGTTTTATCTCTGAGCACAGCTGTGCTGTAAAAGCTTACAAAATGTGAAGCCTTCTGTGCAGCAAAAACATCGACAGGAGAAGCTGGCCTATAACTTATTAGGTTGTGACACAAGCCAAAAAAAGCTGGAGTTACAGCTGACAACTCCTGGCATCGTGATGAAAAGCACAGTGGCTCAAGTTAAAGAGGGAGTGTCAGCCTTAACTTCATGTTTTGGGCTTTTGCTGCTGTGGGTCACAAATTAGCATTGCTGTTTTGCTCTAGGACAATGATTCCCAACCCTGGTGCATGGCTTCCAGCTAGCGACTCGCAAGCAAACATGCAAATCATCCCCCCAGTGCCCCACTGGCTCGAAGGCAGCCTGAATTAGGAAAGGATTCAAGGAGAGGTGGGCAGCAGCCAAAAAGCGGTCGTGCCTCTCTTCCTTGCCCAGCACAGTAGCCTTCAAGCTGCGATCAGTCCTGTGTTTCCTCATCCCCCACCTCTTTGGGCTGAAGGTAGTGGAAACACATAGTAGGAAACTCCCCTGCACTGGATGGACCAGATATCTGGGGGGGTTTCCACCACAACCTTGGAACAGCGACTCTTTATTCTACTATGAATAAGAATGGCCACTGGAACAGATATAAAGGTACCCTAGCTGAAGCTTATCTCCAGCAGCAGCCAGTATCACCCTCTTGAGCACAATCTGAGGAGTAATGGGCCACCAGTCCTTCTACAGGCACAGACCTGCCATGAAGGCAGCAGGAGTGGGTTATGTGAGAGGTCTGACAAGAGTTTGACCTGTCTGCCCACTGCCCCTTGCTTTGTTTTTACATATATTTTACTGTGCAGTGCTGAGCTAGGTGAGACCTTCATACATTGCCTTTCGTACCCATTGATGGACTCCAGATGTGCCTGCATGTGTAGGTTGAGGAAGTGCGACAAGTAAGCAAAAGAGGGAAGGAAATCATAAGGTGGGATGGCATTTTTAGGGTGCAGAGGAAACTGCCCTGATAAGAAAACTGGGGAGATCAGGTTTCCTCTCTGATTCCATAGGAACAAACTCTTCACACAGCTGAGCGCTGGAGCTGTCAGGGCTGACCTGGGTGTCTCCTCCGCATCCTGTAAGGACTCCCTGGCCAGAGGAAGCCTTGGCTAACGCCTGGGTAAAAATCCCTCCCGTCTGGCCCCACCGCTGCCTGAGATGATACTGAGTCCCAAAGTGGGCCTCTGGCTCCAGCAGCTTCCTTCACAGCTACAGGTTGTAGAGAGTACAACCTCACGGTGGGAGAGCACTCGAATATCCCACAAGCACTCAGCCAGGGGAATCACACTCTTTTCTGCTTTTCATCCAAACATTACTCTCAGGCGAGAACTCATCTGACCCTGGGAAGGGAGAGCTCATCCATCCTGCTGACAGGAGCTGAGGGAGAAAGGCATCCCAGGAGGAAGCTTTCTCCTTGCTTCCACCAATCCCTCAGCTGCCAGCACAGTCATGATGGCACCTCCAAGCCCAGCTGCTCCTCGGGGCTGCCCAGAAAGCATCAGGGGAGTCCTGCGGCAGCGCACTGGCTCTCAGCCCACTCCCATGGCAGCCCTGCACCCTTGGGAATCCCCTGGAAGGATGACTGCCGTGCACAGCGCGTCACCACGGAGGAAAAAATACAACCCCCAGCTAAGTTTAGCTTGTCTGCCTCATCTCATGGGATCATAGTTGCATGGCTCTGCCACTGACCTGCGTCCACCGCCTTCCCCCCAAGCCCTTCGGGTGACTCCCTGCCTACTCCACAGCAAAGGGGAAAGGGGACACGGCTGTCACACTTCTGTGTGGAAACAGACAAGAAACAGCTATTTAAGGCTCACGTAGACCCCTCCTACCAAAGATATGAAAATAAAAGAGAAGCAAGGAAAGGGGAAAGCAACAAGTTCTTGCCTCAAGCTCTAATTGCTGCTGATGTTAGTTTATTTTCAACAACAAGGCATCTCCACACTGGAGAAGCCTTCTTTTGCAAATGATATTCTAAATACATGGCAGGCTCCTCCTTATAACCAGGCCATATTCTACACTAAAGGAAATAGTATCTGGAAACAGTAATGAGAGGTTTGGAACAGCTCTCATGTAAGACATTGAAGAACAAGACTTACACAAAAAAAAGACAATGAATATGATAGTAGTCTATGCAAGCTGCTATATTTTTATGTTCACCCCCCCATACTTTTGTTGTATAAAAAAAAGTGGCTACTAGCTATTCATTAACAACCCATTGTTTCTCACAGTGCAACAAGCAAGAGATTCAATAAACGGGCAAAAAAAAAAAAGGCAAGAAAATAACTCCTTGCAGAACAAGTCACCAAGCTGGGCGGTGTTGCGAGCCAAAACTATGCATGCACCCAGGAGGCATGGAATGCATTCTGGAAGGACACATTCATCAGCTATTAGCAACAACGGTACAAGCACTCCCACAATAAAGTAGTTTCAAGGAACTGTACAGAGATGGCCTTGATGTGAAGAGCCATGAGTCTGGATTGCAGGGTGCAGGCTGATTTCAGCTGGATTTTTGGGACATACAAGTCTATTTGCAGTCAAGCTCTAGGAATTCACTTTGAAGGCAGGAACTCCGGATCTGCTTTCAAACCTCGAAAGTAACCCATGGAAATTAGTTGCAGCTATTACTTCTACCTCCAGAAAAAAAGAAAATAAACTGTTTCTGAAACTGGTGAGAGACTTGAACTTAACATGAAGAGCAAGCACACCTGGTTACACTACACATTGGCTGAATGGTGGAATGGCGAAGCATACGCACCTCTCCTGAGGTACTGTACACAGACTAGCTTTCTTCTTGTATGTGCTCTGGGAAAGGTTTGTCTTTGAAGGGCTTTTGCAAGCCAGGAGGTCACAGCTTCTCTGGCCTTCCAGGTGCCTGTTCACACCACAGAAAAGATTCTGGGTTTCCACCCCTCTCGTGAGAAAGTACAGTGCTCTCAAAGCTAAACAATTGCAAATACTGACTTGGGCCAAAACCAGATAACTAAACTTGAAATGCAAATATCCACAGGGAAACATGCAAATGTCATGAGAAGCACAACTGAGATAAATTTCACTCTGATTCCTAATTTCCTTTCTTCTATTTTTCCTGCATTTCTGAATTCAAGTACCTGGTTATCTGGGAAACCAACTTAGGTGACACTCCTAGAGATACATGAAGTTACCAGAAATGTCATCACCCTCACAATGCCTTTTAGCAGGAGGTTAAATCTTTCTCTCCTGATCTAAGGAATGCAGAGCTTCTCAGAGGAATTCAGACAATTACAAATGAGCATCCTGGAAAATACCACTACTGGAATGAGAGCTTGTAAAAGTATAGCCAGCTACACAGAAACTGTCCCTGCAATACATGAGCAGGAAGAGAAAGAGTAATTGTAGATGTTAGGAAATAATTTTGTCTAGACCCTCAGCAGGACCTTTAAAACTTCTCTACTGCCCTGGTTTTGTCTGGGGTAGAGTTAATTTTCTTCCTAGTAACTGTACAGTTCTGTGTTTTGGCTTAGTCTAAGAACAATGCTGATAGCACACCGATGTTTTAGTTCTTGCTAAGTAGTGCTTATACTGATCAAGGACTTTTCAATCTCTCACGCTCTGCTAGTGAGGAGGGGAACAAGAAGTCAGGAAGGAGTACAGCCAGGACAGCTCACCTGAGCTAGCCCAAGCGGCAATCCATACCACAGAGCATCATGCTTAGTACAGGAACTGGGGCAGTTGGCCAGGAGGGACCAATTGCTGCTTGGGGATGGTCAGCAAGTGGTGAGCAATGGTATTGTGCATCTCTGTTGTTTGTTGGGTTTTGTTTGATCTCTCTCTTTTTGTTACTTCCCTTTTCATTATTACTATTAGTAGTATATTATATTATGCCTTAATTTAATTATTAAACTGTTCTTATCTCAACCCATGGTTTTTAATTTTCTTCTAATTCTCCTCCTAAACCCACTGGGGGTGGTACTTAGTTGCCACCTGGGGTTAAACCATGGCATTTACTAAAACTGGGATTAAAAAAGAAAAGAAAATACTAGCCTTGGATACATATTTAACAAACTCTGATAATACAGGTTTACTAGCTGTATTACCCGGGTCTTTCAGAATCATGAGACCCCTAAATCTCTTGTAGCAAGTCAAGTCTCTTGCTACTGTCAATCACACGTTGTGACTGGTGGAATGGGGAACATTTAGACAGCTCTGAGACATGGAAAGGACAATGTGGTGATGGAGAAAACGTAAAACCTAGCAGCTGTGCAAACATACGACATTTCACTTTAGACCATCCAGAAGAAAAGATACAGCAGCTTCACAATGTGCACACACATGTGGATGTGAATGCATCTCTAGATTTAGTTCCACCGCTTGTGAGAAGTAACTGGAAACTCTGAAGTCAACTCTTGACATCCTAAAACTACAACTGCGCTGCTTCACAAGAGGGTGGAGCCGCTACATACAGCTAAGGCTGGTCAAATGCTGCATAAGCTCACAAAAGTCTATGTGACTTTCTATTTTCTTTTTGAATCATTTCTCACCCCTGTTAGGAGCTGAGTGCTGGCTGCTGTAGACAGAAGACTGGGAAGCAGAAGATCTTAAAAACAAAGCTGAAAAGAGATTTTTAAACCATCCTTGTTGGATCAGCTAGATCAGACCAACTTCCATTTTTTCTACATCCTTGCTCATCTCTCCACACAGTGGGGAAGACCTGTGTTATTCTACAGATTGACTTCAATGGAAAACAGAAAAATAGGAGGCCCATATCTAGGCCTCAGCAGGGAGCTGACCTGGAATACTCACAATAAAATTGACAGGCTTGATGGCTGAGTGGATTTAAGCAACAGCTGGAATCCAATGAGTCTAAAATCACTTCCTGCGAGAAAGCTGATTGGGAGAGTAAATCTTTTATGGATTACATTCAATTAAGAGCTTTCACATCACTGAGAGGCAGCTAGACATCCATGCACAATATATACTAAAAATAACTGAGTTCCAGGTTCACGGACTGAGGCTGAAAGCAGAGGCTTCTGGAGTTTGTCTGTTAGGCTGGGTATTGGTCGGTACTGATCAATGAGAAAAAATAACCAACAGTTTTGGAAGGAGGCTAAACTCTAATCATCCCTTCAAGGGCATCCTCTCTTCATAGCATTTGACACTGTCCCACACTACATCCTTGCATCTAAATTGGAGAGACATGGATTTGAGGGATGGACTGTTCAGTGGGTGAGAAATTGGCATTCCTCAGGGGTTGGTACTGGAACCAGCACTGTTTAACATCTTTGTCAGCAACATGGACAGTGGGATTGGTGTGCCCTCAGCAAGTCTGCCAATGACACCAAGCTGCGTGGTGCAGTCAACACGCTGGAGGGACTTGTTGGAGTGAGCACAGAGCAGGAGCCATGAAGACGATCAGAGGGCTGGAGCACCTATCCTACAAGGACAGGATGAGACAGTTGAGACAGTTGGGCTTGTTCAGCCTGGAGAAGAGAAGCTCTAGGGAGCAGCCTTACAAGACCTAAAGGGGGACTACAAGAAAGCTGGAGAGGGACTTTTTAAAAGAGCATGCAGTGATAAAACAGGCTATGGTTTTAAACTGAAAGAGGGTAGATTTATATCAGATATTAGGGATAAATTCTTTGCTGTGAGGGTGGTGAGGCACTGGCACAGGTTGCCCAGAGAAGCTGTGGATGCCCCATCCCTGGAAGTGTTCAAGGCCAGACTGGATGGGGCTTTGAGCAACATGGTCTAGTGGGAGGTGTCCCTGCCCATGGCAGGGGGGTTGGAACTGGATGAGCTTTAAAGGTCCCTTCCAACCCAAACTATTTTACAATGCTATGATAATGAAGCACAAGGCTCCTTTATACTTGTTACATCTGATATGCAGAAGACAGGCTGATTTCTAAAAGCTCCCACTTAACAAGAAAGGCGGAAAATCTTTACACCAGCTACTTTTAGCCACAGCACAGAAATCAGCAGAGCCGAGCCCACTGTGCATGCAAAGGCTTTCATTCCATGGGCTCCCAGGGTGCAGAAGCTGTGGGGCTCTTAGCAAATCTGAAACAGCTCTCATGGTTGGAGATCAAGTCTCCACGGTGAAGCTTCATGACACGGCAAAGACAGAGAGACAAGTCCTGTGCTGCTGGAGCAAAACAAGCCAAAAACTGACTGCAAAGACAGCATGTCTCTGAGGAAAAGCATTTAAATGTGACTGCTTTTATGGTGCTAATATTTGATTTTAAGCAACAACTAAATTTACAGTACTTACAATATATGAACTAGAAACAAGGCAGTTGTGGGTGTATTTTTATAAACAGGCTTACATACACCTGCTTTTTCGACACGGGCTGCCTACAAAGCGACACACTGAAAAGCAGCCCTGCTGGGGGTTTTATTTTCTTTGTTTTTTTGTCTTTTTTTTTTAAAAAAAAAAAAAAACAAGGCAAAAAAACCCAGAAGTAAAAGGAAGATCATATGAACATGAGCATGAGGAGAAAATAGCAATAGCTGTCCTGGCCTTTCTAGCAATTAATAAGCAGTCTTCTTCAAACCAGCCCAATACTGTATCATTCAACCTCATTTCTTATGAGGGGAAAGTATTAAGAGGGACTGATTTCTTGCAGAAACTTCCCATTAAAAGTATGTCACAACAGTAATTAAGACATGACAGATGGAGATTATGATGTGGGTTCTGGATTTATACGACAGTGCTGGAGCTGAAAGCCCATGCAATTCCTTCTTGCAAGGTCACTTGGGCTTGGATTCTCAGAAGACCCAGTGCAGGTTAAGCAAACAAAGCCCATTGTTTGGTTTTCTTCATGGAAATTGGTTGCTTAGTTTCATCCCATGCTTTTGGAAATCCCAGCCTTGGAGAGAGGAGCAAATGAAAGATTTTCCCTCATTCCAGACCTGCAACAATGACAGGACTGGCCACAAATGCCCAGCAGCATCAGGGCTGCTCAGGCACGACACTCCCCAGGGGGCACCAGGACGCTCTCCTGCTCCCTCTGTAGGTGCTCCGTGGAGGAAGGGTGCAGGAACATCCTTGCACTGTGCTTTGTGGGCACCTGTCCTCTCCTGCTGGGAGCGTGCACCTCTCCAACCACTACAGCCATCGATCACAAAGGAAAACAAAACAGCATCATTTCCTGATATGTAGCTGTCTGGTGGTGGGAGAGGCTGCTCCTGGTGAAACTCTGGCCAAGCTGCAAATTCACCACAGATCTTCAGCTGTCAGCTGGACAGTTCACAAACAATTACTTTACTCGACCCATGCTGTGTCCTGAGTATCCATCAAGCAGCCGCTGCTGTCTGAGCCCAGTCCTGCAGTACCGATACGAGCCTGACTTCCCTTTTGACAGTTACTACATCAGATATGCTTGACTTTGTTTTTCATGATAGCGGTGGCTTTCTGAGGGAGGACAGGATGGTGCTTTTCTGTCTGTCTTATAAAATCAACCTGTGCTTCAAAAATTAAGCCATGCTATTTTGGTATTTTGTCACAAAACTCTGTGTGTCAGGCTTTTTTGGCCATTACCCAAATTATGCTGAGGTGGGAAGTCATCTTGTTGTTCTCCCACCATACCAACACAGACGTCTGGGTCAATACAGAAAGCATACAGAGTCTCTTTGTTAAACAAGAAGGTGCCATTTCTAAATAACCATTTTCTTGGTTATTATTCAGTCTCATTTTAAGTGGAAGGTCACTGGCTTCTATCATCAAAGAAATGAGAGTACTATGATAAAATCAGCACCAGGAAGGACACAGGATTAGAAACACTGGGCACAGAGCAAGGGTTTAGGAAGTTGAGAGGTTGTCCCTAAATCTCAGAAAATACTCACTTTCCCAAAACAAAAATCTACCATTCAGGTCTTGAAATCTGAGACTCACAATAGGAACACGAGCTCTGTCAAACCAGCCAGGCTTTCTGCAACTTGGACAAGGAATTTGGTACAACAGCTCATGAAAACAGGTGGTGAGTGTCCAGTTCAGACTTGGAAGACTACAGACTACTGTAAAATTCCCATCTTCCCACCCTGTGATTTAAGAATTTCCATGTCAAAAGAAAATGATCAGCTCAGCAAAATGAACTATGATGCAAAAGCCTTGTCTTTTTAAATACAATAGCTGTGAAATATACGATGCATAAGATTTTACAGTGCTGTTAATATAAAAGAACTGAAATATTTGCCATTATCTTATCAAAGTATCAGGCCTGCCTGCAGTTTACAGGAATATCTTATGAATGGCAAACCAGAAAGACTTGCTTTTTCATTCCCGGGTCACATTCACAGCAATGCAACAGTAAAGAATCAGCCTCTCTCTCTTTCGAAGAATTGATTTACTTCATTAAAAGCCAAGCCCTCTTTCTCGTGCCAGCTGAAATAGCTGTCTTTGTATCCTTTAGTGAAATCGTTAAAAAACGTGTCAGACTGAGAGAGATGTGTTTTTCCCAGGTATTCCTGAAAGCCATTGAGTACTACAAGTCAGCACTACAAAATTATGCTGCACCACTGCAAACATTTGTTTCCCTTCTCAAACAGAGCATCATTGTTCTTATTTAAAGAAATAATCCTCAGAAAGCTGAAATAATTATTCAGCCCAAACAGCCCATAGCAAGTGAAACAGTCTTTAGGCAGCTGTCATGGCTCAGTCTTCCGGAAGCTTTGATTTTAATGAAACTCATTAAGGAAAGAAATTAACAGAAATTAACAGGAAAATATCATAATTTGTCTTGTTTCAGAATGCTTGAATGAAGACAAAAGGCTCTTTAACACGACACGTAATGTGACCAGTCAAAACTCTCTGTGTCGCTGAATCTCGCACGCTGAGTAAATAAATCCAGAGTTGCTTATGCTGCAGCTCCACAGTTTGGTGCAGTGAAATGAAAACATTAAATGAAAATGCCCTGTCTTTGGGTGCTAAGGAGCCTGTCTCCTAGCATCTGTACACCGTGTGCTCGCACAAGCATGCCGGATTGTTCAAGGTAATGAATATACTACCTGTAAATATCCTAGGGTAATGAAAGATGAAGGGTAATAAACTCTCTGGAGAAAGAAACCATCTTATATATAGCTCATGAGAACTGTTTCTTCCTGCAACACTCTTCAACAGAAGGGGAAAAAAAACCCACTTATCTTTTCAGATTCATATTAGGTATCTAAGTTATCTCTGATTTCTCGTGCAGAAGCACAAAAAGGAACATTTCACTCTGGTTTTTAATCTGTGTGGAACTGACAGAGGAGCATGCAGTGCTTTAAGTAGCTCTGAAAGGCAGAGATAACAACACTGAGATACCTTTGTTCAGGGTCCTCAGCGTCTCCTCTGGCATTCCCTAGAATGCTGTCCCTTGACCACTGCCTCATCCCAGCCACGCACAATCACCTGCAACGTGGGACAGGCATGTGCTCAATGAGAGTGGTTGGGCTAAAATCCTGCCCATCTGAAACCAACTGAGTTTTAATTTTGACTTTCAAAGGGGACAGGATTTAGACCTCAGGGAGATGTGAAAAAGAAAGAAACAGAATATGTGCTGACAGGAGAACAGAGGGGACAGCTGGAGAGCAAAAGGGGTATGGAAATCCACAGACCATATCTATAACCCAAAATTTCCTCAGAGACACTCTGCTCCTCATGGGGACCAGTTTTTGCTACAGGAATGTGGGGAAAAACTACTAAGAATCTGTTGAACATAAATAAAAACATTACCTATTTGGCATTTGTTCCTTGCCACCGGCAGTGGCAGGCAACTCCAGAGGCAGAGCCATGTTATTTTGCGATAGTTTTACAAATATACTGGCAATGCCAGGGGAATAGCAGAGACTATCACTTCCTAACACAGGAATATGTATCAATATATGTTAAAAGACAACATAGTGCTTCTGGGGAAAAGTCTTTGTTATATAGAATTTAGAAACTGTTTTCTTTTGATTTCTTGTGGAGTCCACTGGAAGCATCAGTGGTGTATAGAAAGTGCCAGGATCCACAAGGGCAGATACAAAGAGCATGGTCAACAGATTGGAAGAGTCAAGGGAGTAAGCAGAAGTTGGTGGCAAGAGGGAAACCAGGACGGGCAAAGGAAATCAAAAGTAACAGAAATGCTGCCCAGAAAAGCAGAAAGTGTTGAGCCTTCAGACACTGGAATTTTGGAGAACAGGCAACAGCAAGTTACTCCCATCCGGTTTACATAAAGCCTGAATGATAACACAAGCCATAGAGGATATGGCTTTGGAAACTGGGCCCTATCCAAAGGGCCTCAGAACAAGCTCTTATCTGTCTAAACTGGAATCACCTGGATCTTCCTTTATCCCAGCTGAATAGGAAACATGTCCCCCACTTTGAGCTGAATAACTGTCACCTGACATTTATCCAAAATGGTATACTGTTTCTAATCAAGAATAGGAGCAACATCCTTCATACTAACAGGTCTACATCCTAAAGCAATGGCCCACTTGTGAATATAGCTGTTCCAAAATGAACAGTTAATCTATTAAAATCACCTGAGACAAATGGATGAGAATGACCACAATTCAACCCCACAGCCTACATATTTAATAGTATATACAAGTTGAGAAAGTCAGTTGTGAACTTTTATTTATTCTGTTATACTTTATGGACTTCAAGCAGTTGAGGAAAGCTATTGAAATATATCAAAAGAGAGAGTACCTCCTTACAGTCCCTCAGACTATTTATTGTATGTTTTTGTCTAGTAATGTCATGAGGATAGACTAGGATTAAATTAAACAAACCCTCTTGCAATGTAGGGAAATGCCTGGATGGCCTCCAGGAGGTTATATCTGCCCTAGCTACTTTCATGTTTGAACCATTTTAGGAATACAAATGAGTGCAGAGATTAGGGACAGATGAATCTTGGATATCGGAGTGCAGCAGGCTCACCAGCTCTTCCTGAACTAGAAGAAGTGACTTTTGACAAAAACAAGCTCCCCCAAATTAACCTCCTCTCACCTGTATTACCTTCTCATGTGATGCATCAGACTCTTTACTTAGGCCTGAAGACTCTTACATATCCTCTACCACACTAAAATATTCATACATCAATTATTCAGAAGTACATGTTTTATCCATTCCTCCTGTTTAAAATCATGTAAGCCAAATGCCAATCACTTCACTGCCACTCAGCTCAGGCTTCCTACTGACTTCAGCCTACCCACAAACAGGCCAAAGATGACCTGACTTTCCCAGATGTGGCTGTCTAGCTGTAAGCCCCATCCATAGTTCCTGAGTGATGAGGTGTTCACTATACCTAGGAAAATCAAATCATTATGATAAGGCTTTTTACTCTTTGCTTTGGCTATTGTAGTAAGCAGAAAATTCTTTTGCTATCTTGATTCGCTTTCATTTATTCTGGCATGCAATACACCGTGCATTTATAACATTCATTCACAATAGTTATTTCTAAATTGCTTGCACTTCATCAAGTGCTTTTTTATATCCTCCCTTTTTCTTACTCCAAGGAGGGCAAATATAATTTATTCACCTTTTTATAAAGGAAGCCTGGAATCCTGCTGATTCTGCCCAATACCTCCACAATCGAAAAATTACGTTCTTTACTCCCCAGTACTTCTCTTTTTCTGTAATCCCTACCTCTAATCTGTGTGCTCCTGGAGTGATCATTGCAGCAGCAGCTCAGTGACCAAACTTCTAAAGTGCCCTTATGAACTCTACAACTACTTGGCAAGGAGAACAGTGCCCATGGGACTGCTCCATCTCCTGCTTTGGGAAGAGGTCAGCACCCCTCTTGCAAATGCAGATATGGCACAGACATACATACTGACCCACTCAGTCCCTGCTCTGTCATTTATGAATACAGCCCTAAGGATGGCTGGGAGAGGGACCCTTACTTCCATCACCATTTGCTTCTCCATAATACTTGGTAACGGGGGCCTTGCCTGTTTCCTGGGAAAAGCCAGAAACCCCTAGCAAGAAACTTGTATCAAGAACACAGAGCCCCTGTACGCAAAAGCAAAACCCTTCCCTCCCTATAGAGAACCTCAAAAGAGCCACCTGAGCTTTTACAGAAGAGCCTGTCCTTTCCTTTGCTTTCAGACACATTCATTTTTCTGCAGGATGACAAGAAACAACAGTCAAAAATTTTAATTGCTCTAGTCTAAAAGGAAACCACAAAAAACAAAACACTTTTATTTGGCTTTATAGAGGAAGAAAAGCTTTGAGAATTTAGTAGGCAGGTTTGTTGATGAAGTACTTTAAATATGAAACAGAAAGCATCCTCCTCGTGATCCTTTTCATGAGGATATTTATGGGACATCTTTTAATTCTGGAAACAACAGCATGTGGCTGCTGCATCTACAGTCTTCAGACCAGATTTTCCACTAGTTTACTTCAGTTTTATAGAAACATAATTCAACCAATTTCCATGGCATTACTACATTGTAAAACTGGAGAATTTCTTTCTCGGTGTTTTATTGTCATTTATTGCAAAAAATAGAAAGATCAAACATTACACAAGAGGCGACTTTTCAGCGGGTATTATATACATTGCAGCAGCCCATGATGGTTTACAAGTAAAACACAAGTAGAATGGAAACACACAGAGCACTGGCTTCATTTTGACCAGTAATTAGTGTGTGTGTGTGTGTGTCCCCTAGATGCAGGTGATAATGGACTGTTGGGGATAATTTCTGTAAAATCACAGACCTGCATTACACCCAGCACAAGGCTTGCTTCACCTCGGGAGATGTGCTATGACTTCCTGGGGGCTCCCTTTTGTCACTGACATTATTCTGGTGGACAGAGACCTCATTTCACAACTAGATCCTATCTGAGATTGAAGCATCTGTGCCTCAGCACTGCCAAACATGTACATCCTTCCTGACGGGCTAGTCAGAGCCAGTTAAGCCTAGCAAATGTGTTGTGCATGGCACTTTAGCAATACAGCACACGCAAAACCTGCTAGCTTTCTTCCATAATATTTGCAAATTCTGTCACAGTTGATTATTTATACATTAACCCACTGATTTCTTTTCTTCCATCTTATACCCATCCATTGTAGATGTAGTGTTTTTGCCACTTGCTCTGTTAGGCACAAATTAATGCATCGGAGCCGTGTAATTTATGCATGCTATTTTGTCAAGTCTGTTTGTACGGAATCTGCTTTGGAAAGGGAGACAAGCTGCTCTCTGCTCTGCGGCCAGAGATAGACATTTTTATTTATTTTTCTTCCTTTTGGTGCCATGGATGAAGGTAACTTCAGAGCAGTCGCCAGAAAACCTTTGATGTGACAGAAATTGCAATGTTCTGTGTTTTATGCCATTTCAGGTAGAGATGATCTGTGTGCATGCAGAAGTATGACACTGGTATAACAGAAGAAAACTCCAGGTGGTATGGGTATTCAGGAGATGCCATTATCAAGGCAGTCAAAAGACCAAGGACAAAGGACTGGTTTACTAAGTTAGAATATGACTGTGCATTTCTAGGTTTTAAAACTGAGTGAGGAAACCAAACTGCCTGCCTTTCCCAGGAAGCAGACAGCTTGTTCCACTTAAACTCGCCCCACTGCAGTAACAGTACTACTTGGGAACTGAAGACACAACATACAGTCTCTTCTTAGTGCTTTACAGTTCTCAGGTCAAGTGCTAATACATATTACAGAGCTCTCTCTGGCAAGTATTGTTAGAGCTGTCATTAAAGACCTCCAAAAGTCTTAGCTGCGCAATTGAATGTTTCCAAATCCTCTTATCCCAAACATAACAAATCTCACTGTTGTTAAATCTGATGTTTTGTAAATTTGACACTACTTGGCTTATTGAGGGGGCTAGAGAATGTGTTTTGTGGAATAACACAGATCTCCAGAAAAGGAATCATGCATCTCTGCGGCAAGGGAATAACGCGGCTCTCCAGGAACGGATTTACACAGACCGATAGAAAAAGAAAAAACAAAGACTGACTCCAGTACAGTATGAAGATGATTCAAGAATTAAAAGGCACAATAATGCTACCCAATTACAGCTCCACCTGGGTCATGCGCTATGCATAGCAGAAAGAAGCAAGATGGCAGATACCCTGGGTTATTTTAATTAATTTAATCATGTGACTAATTGGTCTCTGCTGGGTTTCTGTGGTAACTGCTTCCTAAGTGCTGATGGGCAATTGTGTTAAATGTAGCTTGGAAACTGCACGTAGGGTGCAGGGCCTTCTAGAGAGCAAAGGGAATTGTACAGCTGTGCGGGGAAGGTGCTCCTGCTGGGGCACTGATTATCTCTGAGCAGAATGTTTACAGCTGTACTGTCCTCTCTGCTCCTCTGCAAGCACGCTTCCCAAAGGAACACGCTTATTTGCAGAAAACGTGCTAGACTTTCTTCCTCTTGGGCGTGAAAGTAGATTTCCTGTAGGAATATGCGAAGGCACATGTACGCGGCACAGCACACGCTATTTGGGAACAAAGGGAGAGCAGCCAGAGAGCCATGCGTGCAAAACTGAAATGACTCTTGCGTGCACAGTGTGAGGCCCTGGAAACCAGAACGTCTTCTTAGCGGTGGCTGCGTTCAAGGGTAAATCCATTACTGAGCCCTGACACAAACAACGCGCGAAACTGTTTTTTTCCAACTGCTCCTGCATCTCTTGTATTATTCATGAAATCCCTAAATCCACACAGGTCACAATTAGCATGGAGTACTGCAAAAAGGCACAGAGCTGCCTTCAAAATTGGCAAACATGAAAATGACTTGTAAAAGTCATTCTTTGCTTCACGAGTTGAATTTCGGATCACCGTGAACAAGAAGTTGTCATCCTGCTGGATCCAAACTTACACCCGCATCTCCTCACATGATTAATGTAACAGTACAAATGGAAAGATGATTAATAATAGCAACCTACATTCCAGTAAGCACAATTGCACATAAGAAATGACTGTTTAATGGGGTGGTAAGTTAAACCCTGTTAAGGGCACAGAATAAAAAACAACTGAGAAACTCCTCAGTACTATTCACCAAAAGAAAAAATTCAAACTAAGAAAACATCCATAAGACAATGCAAGACATGCTGCAAATACAGAACACAACACGGAACAGTAAATGCCATACCATACCCTAACCTCACCAGTGAAAATGCAGAAACAGGTTAGGAAATGTAGGAAGACACAGCCAGAGAGAGGTTAAAAGTTTGGTAGCTGTATTGCAAAGGCTGGGAAAGTTCCAGTTAAATAAAGCAAGGGAAAGATAAAGCAGAATGGTGAAGGAGGAAAGATGCCCATTACCTCCCTGCCCTGGGCTACTGGAGAACAAAGAACTATCCAGCCTAAGCGTGGGAGGGCTGGGCTTTCCTTTATTTAATATAAATCAGGTTAAATACTTTTTACAGCTTCGTCAGCAAAAAGTGATAGTTGCAGATGACAAAGTACACAGGCAAATGCTTAATTCTTCATTTTCCCTGTTGAAATGCCACCATTGGCTTGTATTTTGGGATTCAGTTCTCATCCTACTACTGACATCAGTGGACATGCTGTTCCTGACATCCAGAAGATCAAAATACTGCCTTTGTTTTAAAACTGATGGTCAATAACTTACTGCATATTCTGTTCAGCAATTTATAAAGTTAGTCAACCGATGTTCAAAGGCAAAGAAACAGAAAGCTCAAAATGACCACATTTGTGATTAGCTGTCTTCAGGAAAACAATTTTAGGAAACATCTTACAAACTATGCAACATGCTTTAATATCTCAAGCTATGTTCTTCGGAAAAGTTAGGCATGGTGAAGGTGCTACACATTACATTTTACGCTGAAATGTCCAAACATAATGAATTATTTTTCCACATGACACTTCTATAAAAACAGCCGTTACTATATAATACTGTACTAAACCTCACATATTGCTTTAATCCTTTTATAAAAAGTCCTCTATGTTTTCTGTATTTTCAGAAACAGCAAATACTAGAAAATACTGACATTTTCAAAACACTCCAAAAGAGCAGCACGGTGACACTGATAGCTGCATTCTGAATGCTGAAAATTTTTGTGAGAGATTTGAGGATGATTGAAAGTGAGAGAAAACATTTTAACGATAACTAAAAACTTTCCTGTCACACTATAGCAAACCTACTGCTTCTCCAGGCCCAGAAGGAATTAAATGGAGCCATTACAACTCCTTCACTAGGCCAAAATTACAGCTGACGGAAGTAGCCCCATTGATTTTAATAAAGTTACGCCTGCTTATACCAGTTACGTATTTGGCCGACCAAATAGGGCACGTCAATTTAGATCTGGATTATGTCACAGAGACCTTCACGCTTGCTATGCCATCCGTGCAACAACTCTGAGTAGGAAGATGGGTCTCGCCATAGTGATCAGGCCATTTGTTCATCTCATCTGGCAAATTGCTGCTGACAATAGCCAATACCTGAAGGAAGGAGTGAAAAATATCCTATAATCTATGCTGTTATAGGATATATCTGGGGCTTACACTGGCAGACAATATCTCTGATGAATGAGGCTTGGTTTCCATTGCTCTTTTACTTGGCTTACCTATATATTTTGCTAATATTCATCAGTTTTATCACACCTATGCAATTACACTATTTAATATCAGGCCCGGTTCAACTGCTTCTCCAGACAGAGCAATCCTGTTTAGTTCAGTGCCTTGTGGCTCATGCCTTTAACGATTATTTGTCAAAGTTCAGTCTAAAAATGGACAGAGTAATTTTGGGAAATAATCTTTGAAGCCTGCTGAATACGAGTATGCTATCCTTTCATTTCTGCAGAAGTCAGAGATGGAAAATACACAGAAGACAGTGCATGCATTACTCATTCTCTCTGCCAGTACCAGCTTTGGTATTTACTAGTGTTTGCTTGTCTCAGCTTAGTCTGTCCCAAGCAAAGCGGATCATTTCAGGCCACAGTTCCAAGTACTAACACATTGAAGTATTATACATTGAAACTGCAAATGAATTTCTTTCCAGTCTTCTCCTCCTTCTCCACAGGCTTAACACTTTCATATTCCCTAAATCATCTTTGTCTCTGCTCAGCCCCTAACCATGCCCATCCAAACTCCCTCCAGATCCTGCCACTCCTTGCTCTATCCATGTTTTAGCAACCACCCCAGAATCCTCTTCAACATCCCCACACTCCAGACCATGGCTATAGCCATTTAACTACCATTACATTGCACAGTCCAAGTTATTGTCCCTTACATGTCCTAATCTTAAACCTCTTGTCCAGCTTCACTCATTCCACTAAGATTTTTCTTTTCCAGGTTGTTTGTGTGTTTGCCCTGGATATATTATCTCACTTTTGTCAAAGTAATTTACCTGGTTTGGGGTTTGGGTTTTTTTCGTTATTTCTAATTCCTCCAGAGAATTATTTTCCATCCTGCCTGGTATCTGAAACTCCTCCTAGTTTTGTAACATCTTTAGAGTTTGTGAATTTGCTCGCTGTTCTCTCGTGAAGATCATCAATGAAACATGAAACATGACCAACCTCACAAAAGTCCCTCTGGCACTTCTCTATCCACAACCTGATATGCTGCTCTTTACCACCACCCTTTCCTTTATTCCTTGAGCCTGTTTTCAGGCCACTTGACAATGTTCATATCCAAAGTAATTTGAATTAAACTGAGGGTAAGATTTCATGAGATGCTATTTCAAGTGCTTTACTAAATTCCAAATCCATTAGAACTTCTAATTTGCCTCCCTCATCTGATTTCCATGCGTGCGTGTACACACTAGCTGTGTTTGCTTGGCAAAATGTCTGTAGTCCTCTGTTACTCCTTGTCCATATGGTAGAACTGCAGAAAATGGGGATTTGGTTGAGTGGGTTTGTGCATCAAAGTATTTGCTTTTTGTTGAAAAATTCAACTTTTTTTTCTGAAAACAATTTTTTTTTTCTATAGTAAATTCAATTAAAAACTTTCATAGCTCATATGAAAACATTCCTCAGCATTATGAAGTAATTTCAGCACTGGCAGTAAACTCAGCTCCTTTGGAATGCAATCAGCTTCTTATTTAAATGTCCAACATCATATGAAAACATGGACCAAACTGTGTTGCTGTGCCAAAATGCATTCATCATTTCCATGGAGGGCATCAAAGTAACCATAGACATCAAATAACAGATCAAACCAACAAACTTTACCCAGCAAATTGTGAACCTAACTTCAAATAAACTATGATCACTTAAATAT
Organism: Psilopsiagon aurifrons; assembly: GCA_025447955.1. Lineage (NCBI taxonomy): Eukaryota > Metazoa > Chordata > Aves > Psittaciformes > Psittacidae > Psilopsiagon > Psilopsiagon aurifrons. The sequence goes on along the minus strand of JAOEHY010034174.1, from coordinate 43,606 downwards.
CTTTGTCTAAAAGGTGTTAGGTATAAAAATTATATTCCAGCTGTTCTTTTCAATGCTATAACCTGTCAGGTCACGCCTAACTGAAAGTTCCTTAATTCTGCCATTAAGCAGATTAAATAAAAATTACTTAGGAACGCTTAGCTTTATTTCCTACGCTCAAGAAGAAAGCAACCTTCTTATCTCTTGGGGTTTTTTTTCCTCTAAGCACCATACAAATGAATTCCAAATTTTCAGGAACAGTTGCTGGTTTTAATGATATATTGCAGATCCTTGTCAATATCTCTGCTGCTTCACACTTTTATTTCCTTAGGAACACTCAGCTGAGTACCATCTGCTCTTGGTGATTTACTGCTCTTGAGTTGCTGAAGTTGCTCCATAACTTCCTCCTAAGAGACTTCAATTTCTGCTGTAAGGCAACACTCTTGATTTCTTGTGAAAAGTGTCCTTGGGACAGGAATTTCCTCATCATCCTCTATGGCAAAGATAAAAAGACGCAGAAAATTTCATTCCATTTTAGTTCTGCTCTGTTTTTTGGAAGGGACCACAGTCCCTGCTGAGTGGCCTATAGGTGTGGGGAACTTACAGGTGGCTTTTTGTTTTCTATAGTGTTTTGTACACAAGCCTTTCAGATAATTAACTTGCCCTTTTATTCCTGCAGTTTATCCCAGGGACCTCTGGTTATAACCAACTTAATCGCATCTTCACGTTTTTTTGAAGAATGATGGTTTCTTTTAAAAACAAAACATTTGGTATGTTGGGACAGTGCTGGAGTTTCCATGGTTTAACAACTGCACTTCCAATTTAGAAAAAAATGGGGTTTTCTCTCTTGCTGTGTGAAAACCCACAGAAACAATAAGAAACCAGACCGCATACAAAGTAATGAAACAGCCCATACACAATGTACAGGCAAACATGCACAGAGCCTGATCTGGAGTAAATTATAAGCAATGGGACATCACCCACTGACACCAATGGAATCTGGATTGGGCCCAAAGGAAAGGCCCACACCAAAAGCAGAGAGAGGTTTTTGTCTCATCTTTCAGTTATAGTAATCATAGGGTGTTGTTGGTAACTGTTGTAGGTAACAAATTTTTCAATAAGCGTGATTTTTAAGTTGACAGTGTCCCTTTAAGCTTATGCACTTCCTCACTTGACTATGCCAGATTTACTCTCCCCTTTCTACTTTTTCCTTGCTCAGAGGTATATGTACCATCTGTGCATCTAATATGGTGTTCTTAAATAGCCTCCAGAGTGATTCAATGCTTCTTTTTTCCCCTTTTTCAAACTTTCCCTTGGTTAACCCTTTTCCTCAGTATCTTAGACTTCTCTTTCAGAGCTCCTGGTCCTTCCTTCCTTTAGGATGAAGTTAACATCCTCTGCCACAGAAGCTGGGAGTACAGCTACCTGTTCTTTTAATGCCTGAGCATTAGATGAAACTCAGTGGGGTATTGCATTACCAAGGCATTGATACTGATAAATCACTTCTTCAAACGGAGGCATGAAACTGAACCGTTTGACAATGGCCAACATTAACCATTATTACTATTACACCATGAAACTATTCAAACCTATCTCCTCATCAATATCCAAATGTCAGCGTTCTGTTTAAATCTCTAGAGTATGATTTTAAGACTTACATTTAGTTCTAGAAGCTCACTTCCACTTGATTAAGCACTGTGTACAACGACTGTGAAAGCCTGGAGGCTAAATTAAAAATAACAAGAGTAACTGAGACTGAGTTGGTTGACTTCTAACTCAACAGGTCTCTCCTTTCATTTGACAATCCAAATTTCAGGGGAAGGTAGGGCGATAGTCATACGGGACACAGCACTGCTGCGTCCATGTCTGCTATAAGGGGAAAATTACTGCATTCAGCCATCGGGGAAGTTGAGTCCTTGATGGTCTCACACACACCCCAGTAAAGCTGTGCTGAGCTACCATTCCCCACTAAAGAGCCTTCCTCTCACAAAGTCCAGGTAAAAGCCAGAGAGATGCTCTGCTTCTGAAATAAATGGACAGCAATGAAGCCACATCTCCCCCTGCCAGCCAAAGGAGCTGTCTCCTGTCAAAGCATCTCCACCAGCCCCTCCATGCAGCAGAGACAGTCTGGCCTCCTGCTTCTTAGGCAGGAGATTAAATAAACCAAAGCCTGAAGACACACACCCCCTCCCACCTCCAAAACCATCAGCTACTTTATGTTTCTAAAAATTATTAAACAGATGAGTACGTTTATTTTAGATACCAAATTGCATCCATGCCTACAACTTGCAACATACATTTACTTTCAGCCCAATTTAAACTCAAACAGGCGAGTTGCAATGCTTGGTTTTTTGACAGAATGCAGCCTGTCACCGAACTTAGCTGGCCACAGTCTTCTATCATTGCAGAAACAATTTTCTTTGGGAAAGATATTTCACATTTTCAGACTTCTGCTCTATAAAACCCACCTCTTTCTTCCAGCAAGTTTAACACTTGCTCATCAAGCATGGCGTGATATATAGGAGAAACTGACTTTACCTAACAATTCATGTTAGTAGATTTTCCTGTTCCTCGGCAGCTTGTAAGTTATATCCACTTGGCCTCATCTAGCCTCATTTAGACTCACGAGGCCAGATTCAGTGTTAATGTGTGTAAGAGTTTCTTCAGTCTTCCCATAAACCAGTAAATGCTTGCAAAGAAACCTAAAGGGGATTAAACTTTCCAACCTAGAAGGGGCCAAAAGATACACAATATGATTTACTACCATGGTCTGACTCAGTTTCATCCCTGAATTTTTCCCCCAAGGTTTCTATGTGTGATGGAGGGGGAAGATGGGAGAATAAGAGAGGAATCAAATGCCGACTGCCTTCTGACAAGAAATGCTGCAACTCCACTGAACTGCCATCTCACCTGCACAAATTACTTTGCCACTACTGAAATGTCATAGCAATGTGACAGTGTTCTCCTGAGAAACTTTAGGCCTGGACATAATTTCCACCTTCAGTTAGGTCCCTCAGGTTTTCTACCACTGCCCACCATGGTCCCCTGCCTGGGCAGAATTTCGTTCTGTTAAACTACATCGTTAATTGCAACATTCTGTACATCCTCTGAGGAGTGTGTACGGAAGGTGTCGTTCACAACACTGTTCCTAATCCAAACATATTTTTGAAAACCATATTTGCTTAATTTTGGTTTTTAAATAAAAATATATAGTGAAATAAAATACTCAAGCTTCTTTCTCAATATTTCCCTAAGTTAATGAGCTGACTGAGAAGTGAACAGATGCATTAAGGCAAAAATTTATTCTAATGTCATGATATTTTTGAGCAAATGTATTATTTAATATGCATTTCATTATTTGCCCAGTTCATATTAGTATTTACGTTTGACATGTTCGTTAAAAAAGGGAAAAGTGGCGCCAAGTATAATGTGTGCAAATTAGATTCACTTTGGAGATTTACCCTAAGTTTTCATCAGAATAAAGACTGTTCTCGATGCTCATTCTGTGTTGATCACACGGAAATAAAACTGGAAGATGCATAAATTTCACACAAGGCAGAGGCAATGTGGGCTAATCGAATGTAACCCAAACCAAGACATGGAATATAGGGAAGAGCAGTATTTTATTGAGTGATTGCTTAGCTTACGTAGGTTGGAGCCATAACAATTCAGAGGTAAGCAAATACCCATGTGTTATCTGCTTATTTTCTGAACACATCATTGCTATGCACTTAGACACTTTAACCAAAAATCTCTTGCTGATGTAAAAATGTCCTGGATACAGATCATGAAGTCTAACTTGCCAAACTCTTTAACAGAACAAAATGTTTCCCTTCAAAAATGCATCCTAAGTGTTTTTAAGTCTTCAGTAGAGCACCTTAGCAACCTCCAGAAAAAAAGCTACTGGTTGTCGTTCTTCCTCAGTCACTCTGCTAGGCAGCAACTTCTTTGCCTTCTCCAGTATTAGTGTGTTGTAACATCAATTTAAATCCAAATCATTGCTCTAAACTGCTTACACCCAGGGTGCAAAAACCTTAAAAGCATTTTTAGTCAAGCTGTAATGCAATTAGTGGTGTTTTGTTGTAGTATTTGTGTGTAAACAAAATCTACTTCTGTTGAGATGTAATCTCTGAAGCTGTCCAGAACTGATGTGAGGGCACCTCATGTGAACTGCTTGCTTCACTGGAATCAAATGCCTGCAGTCCAGGACACAGCAGATTCTCAAGCTGTAATTAGCATATTCATCTTGATATAACCCAAGTAGCCAGAATGCAACACGACTGATGCAATGTGACATGGTGGTTAAAATTAAAAGTGAACACGCCTTTTAACTGGATTGGATACCTGCTAGTAATTCAGACAATGGGAATTTGAGTCAAATTTATAGTATTAAATGGCAGCAGATGGACAGTAAAATGTCCATTGAGTTTGCAAACTGACAAGCACACCAGGTTTGCCAGATCCCTTCATTAAGTCATTGGCGGCATCAGTCAGGTGCTGATGCATTTCATTGTTAGCAATGTTAATATGTTTTGCTTTGCCGTGGGTGAACAGTGACGATATTCTGACTGATGGCCTCAGTAGGTTAATTTGGAATTTCATATGCCTCTTCTAATCATGAAAAATCCTAGCTGTGGTTTAGGGAAGGAGTTTTATGAGATTTCTGGGTTTAGTATCCAGTAAGCAAAAAGGCCAGCTGATGACAGCTAGACAATGATGGCAACTCTTCTTTCTGACTGATGCCACCCTCCTCTTTTCACAGCTCAGGATTCGCTTGATACGTCAGTGTCTGGTCCACATTCTTGGTCACTGTCTGCAACCTTCTACCCTCCACCAACTTTAAATATCCTCTGAGGGAGGATATTTTCCTTTTCCCTCTTCCTCCAAATAGTCCCTCAGAAAAGTTTGCAATTGTGCTCCGCACTTGAACTATCTCCTCTGCAGACTCCACCTCTCACCTGCATTCACTTATCAGCATTTATTTGTATCTCAACACGGCGATCATAGCTACGGAGATGTTTGCTGTCTTTTCCCCATCTACCTTCAAGCATTTACAAGAAACCTTATTAACTGGGTGCTGTGGCAAAAACACATGTGCACACACACATACAGATGTGCACATATACAAGCACACATAAATACACATACACACATTCTGTTCAAACCCACAGCAGAAGCAGCAACTTTGTGAACCATTTATTAAATCCTGCTTCTTTACAGCTGCACAGAACCAAATACAGACAATTTCATGCAAACGAGGTAGGACACGGGCTCTACACTGACCTTTCTGAACACCTAATTAATGCAATTTAAATCTCTAGGAGAAACAGGTTTTCTATTCAGAGCACCATGTGTTTCAAAACTTATTATGGAAAGGGAGTCTATATGAAGATATAAAAGTCAAGCCTTTTTTTTTTGTCAGGGGCATTATTTGCACCAAGTTGCTTTAAGCAATTTTCCAAATTTACATGAATGATGATAATTTTTCAAATTAAATTTTGCATGTGCATAAGTAACAGAAGAAAGTAACATTTTTTTTTACCATTACTCATTGACTATAGACTTAACAGGGAGACTGTTAAGTGTTTCTTATGCACTGTTAGGCTGCACGGTTAGGCTTGAAATCAAAAGATTTTTTTCTGACAACACCTAGTAATAATTTTGGGGAATGATAGCTTCTGTTTATTCCCAGGCTTTAGTATGTGTTTGTATATACATGTCCATATTAATCACATAGTGATATACATTAATTAACCAAAAAGCTACTCAGGCAGGAGTACTAAGGCTTTATGATGTTCTGTGCACTTTATCATCTTTAAATACAATTTGAAAACATAAGGAGTTGTCTAATGCAACAGAACTCACGACTGAATAAACATATTCAACTTCTTACAGCCCTATTTGATTGTTCACATTCACTCTCACTACATAGCTTAGATAAAACCAGCATAAAACACACTGCCTGTCTGTGCTACAGACTCATACACAGTGCTGCCTGCCCATCACTGTCCTGTATGGAGAGGAAAGAGCCATCACTGTTTACATCTTTATGCTGCTAAACAACAATTTACTTTTAGTTTTTGATTTATGCCTTTTTTTATTAGGATAAATGAAATTTGACTGCACTGTAAACAAAAATATCTATCATCTTTTTTCCTAATTGGGAGGCAGCGCAAAATAGAAACAAGGTCAAATATAAAATAAGGGCTGATAACCTTGCAGTCACTTTGTCTCTTGAAGTCTTAGTCAAATCAAGTAAATTGTGCTTTAATAGATCTGTGAAGTGAGCCTATGACCTCTATGAATTCAGTCTTCATTCCAGGTTTGTCTATTTGGCCATAATAAATTTGTTTTCTGACCCACTGAGTCAATAAACTTAATTTCAAAATTAATCTTTTCAGGCTTCAAACTCACTGGATCCAATTACGAATCAAATCGTTCTCTTTAAATTTAGTATTCTAAAATTTGGTGGTCTAGTGATTTTTGCCCTTATATGCCTCTTTGGTACTTAACTTTTTATTAGATGGCCTATAAAATTAAATTTCTAAGGAAGGAAGCATCAGAACATCTTCAAATCTTAAATCTTCAATTACAAACATTAGTACAAAACGTTCCCTTTTCCTGCAACACTTCCTTTTAATTGATATTTTTATGATGCACAACAGGTTATCATTTTACAGTACAGCATGAATGCAGATTTGGGTTATTTTTGTTTGAGGGGATGGTTTGGGGCTGGATGGGCACTTCACTTTTTGCCTAATGGGGTAAAACACCCCTATTTTTTTCTTTATTTCTGGTAATTTAGATAAAATTGCACTTTGTGGGGAGGCCCCTTATCATTTCAAAACAACTGAATTCAGCTTCTATTCTTGCAAAGCATGGTTGCTAAGACAGATAATTTTAAATGATCATGACTGAAAAAGACCTCTGGCAAAATTTGTATTTCTTACGAGAAGAGCAACTTCCAATTGCACAAGTCTTTATCCTTACAAGTTCCCTACCCCCCCTCTCTGGGGGCACTTCAAGGTGGTCTCATGCTAAGCCTTCTCCCAGCTGGGAATCTGTGGGCATGCATCACTTCAGAGTGCATGTGCCTTGTGTATGGGAGAAGATTTTGTTATTAGGATAATGACAAAAGTCCCAATTCTGAACACAGCAACTGTTCAGGGATGGATAATTTGCAGCATTACTTAGTGGTGTTTTGAGACATTAGTGATGACTTTTCTTTACTGTTTAAACAGTCACATCATTTTAAGCAAGCACTTATTACAGCACTTTTTATCCAGGGGAGGGAGGGAAGACTGCTTAACACAGTCCATTAGGAAATTCAAGCCTTAAATGAAGTGACCACAAAGTCCTATCAGCTCCCAGAAATGCAGCAGCTGTACATACTTAGTGTAATACTACACTATATTGTGGCAGATCCGCTGTTTAAAACATACATAAGGCAGGTGAACGTGACTTATTTTACTCCTCTGTTTGAAAAATGAGAAAGTGTAGAGCAGCATGACTTCTCAAATACATAAATAAGCATTAGACTCATGGAGAAGACAGGTACCCTGTTGGACTAGTAATAACGGATTAAAGGTCAGCAGTTAAATCTGAAACTATTGCAGCCCTGTTCCTTTGATCTTGTTCCTCAAGACTCTGCTCTATTACTAACAGGTGAAGTGCAAAACAAGAAGAGGGTCTGCTGAGTTCTACTGCACTTGTCTTAATTTAATGGCAGCACTTCCTAAATACTCATCTAATGCCATAAATACACATGCAAGGGGCAGCTCCAGATTTCCCCTGCTGGGTCAGATCCTGTGCAATTCCAGACTCTGCAGAGCACAAAGAGGAAGAAAATTTGACTCACTGGTTTAGCTTTGAAGCGGAGCCAATGCAGCAACCAACATGTTATGAATTATATGTTATTTCACTATGTTTTGCCAAGTCCTCCCATATGACATTTTGTTAATTTGCAACCTCTTAAGTGAAGAATAGGACATTCCACTGGGATACGATGGTATATGAAAAGACTAGGGACATCTATTGTTATTTTGATACATACAAAGTAATGAATACAGCGAGCTTTCCGAAAGGAAATATTCAGTAACTTTTAGCTTCTAGAAGAAGTTAACATAGGTGTAGGAAAGGCAACCAGGGGGATTGAGATGCTCTAATTCATCCTTTCTCATAATATACGGACAAGGAGGCCTCAAACAAAGCACATGGGTAATAAATATAAGTGAGGTAAAAGTGGACTTTTTCAAGCATTGCCTGACTGATTACATTTATGGCCATAAACTAGTACTCAATTCCACTACTCATGGGTTAGTAGAAGGCTGAAATACACCTATGCATTATGTTAACACGTATTTATTTTCATTTAGTAGGGATCTAAACTTCCTGTTTCAGGATCTAAGCTGTAGATGAAAGAGAATCCACCATGAACTGGTACAGGTTTGGGGGAGAAATGACACAGACTTGGGGGTGTTGGTTGATGAGAAACTTAACATGGGCCGGCAGTGAGCACTTGCAGCCCAGAAAGCCAACCGTATCCTGGGCTGCATCAAAAGGAGCATGACCAGCAGGTCGAGGGAGGTGATCCTGCCCCTCTACTCTGCTCTCGTGAGACTTCAGTTATGACTGAAAGTCACAGGAGCATCCACAGATGGTGATCTAGATCCTGTCAACCCATAGTGTCTTACACATTGTAAGGATGTTGAACTGCATGCGCATAAATGTGCATATGTGTACACACACACATAGATCCATGGGAACTTATTTTCAAATGAGGAGCATCTAAGGAGCACGAATATCCATTCCTCCCCTACACTTTTTCCTAGATAAAAAAGGATACAAACACCACTCCTCACAGAAGACTCATGTGACTTTAGCTTGCCTGTCTGCTCCAGTAGACATTATGAGCTTGATTCTCCAAGACTGCCACTAAAATTCCACTCTACTGATTTTTGCAACCTAATTCTTCAGGCTTTTTGGTTTTGTTTGGTTTTATTATTTTTTTTAAGGATTATGTGACCTAATTTTATTAAGGGTAATTTGCTATAACAATGCATCTTGAATCTAGGATCCTTATATACTTATCTGCTATTACCACAAATGTAAAACACCAGATTTAGAGTTCAGTTTGAACTTGACAGGCTTTGAATGTTCTGTAGCATGAGGGCAAATGGCATCATTTAGAAATCCAAAATGTAAAGGGATTTATGAGTAATAAACATATCTAAGTCAATAAAGGCTATACAAAGACTCACTCTATTCAGCACCAAAACGACATAGCTAATTTTTCAGCAACTAAAAATGCTGGAGTGTTATTTCATTATTTTTCTTTAAATGACACATCACACATACTGCTGCAGAAAAGCAGCTGCTGAGGTAACCTAGAGGGCATTTTCAGGCACTGTACTTCAGCGATTACAGCAATTTTTGTAGACATTCAATATTAGGATTGCGTTCTAATTTTAGACAGTGTTAAATTTAAATTGAGTAGGAGGGTTTTTTACACTACTTTAGATGTTCTAACATTGCTTACCCCAACCTCAAAACTGTACAGCATCTGAATTTTGCAGCAACGATAATTTATTAATAATGATACTTTTTAAAAGAAAGAAACTAGACCTTACAAGCTACAGTGAGAAGATGCCTGCTGTTGTGATGGGACCCAGACTTAGGCTGTAAAAGCATTTATCCACTGACCATGATTCCACCACCATGGGATTTAGTGACACTGTCAGATTTAAACCCTACTCTACTCTATTTCCATGATACCTCCTCTTCATTGTGTATATCTAGCAAGCACCCTGAGACTCTGGGCCCAAACTGGGACTCTTATGTTAACACTTATTAGCATTTAAATCCCCTGACTCTCACAAAACCCAAACATTGAGCTGAAGGAAACTGAAAGAAACAAGGTTAGTAAAGGGCTGACAGTCCAACAGACAATACAGATGGAAAGTGGAGTGACAAGGTGAAACAGAGAAAACAAAAGAAAAGAGCTTCTATTAGATGCCAAATGAGACCCAGGCTGGACCTCATTAAAGCTATGTCTATGTAGATTACGTCTTTCCTTATTTCTCTTACCTTGTTTCTCTTGAAATATGCTCTTCGGCAAGCTGCAAAGCACTTCTCGCTGCAGAAGCATTTCACTTCACTTCCCATACTCAGGGAATAGCGCTTGATTCCAACTTTCTGGCACCAGGCACACATTATTTGTACATTTGACACATCATCTTCTACAACAAAAATATAAAAACAATGTTTACATGAGAGGCAAACACCTTCCTCAAGACATCTGCACACTTACTCTTAGCTACAACCAGCACCGGCTCATCTTATTTCTAGCTTCCTCACTGCTTGAGAGCTGAACTGTGCATGCCTGTGATCACCAGGTCCATCCTCAGGCAGTCAGTGACCTGTACCAGGCTCAACAGACTGGCAAAGCTTCTAAGATGGCTGGGAAAGATTATTAGCTTAGAAAAAATAGTGCATTGCTGAAAAGCTCTGGAAATCTCAAGAGCTTTCAGCATGTTTCAGAGCACACAACTCTTCATTAAACGAGTAACCAAGACTAGAGACTTAATGAGTGTTCCTCCTTTGTTCTTGTTACTTGCAGTCTGTTGTAGTGAGCCCTTGAGATGTTCTGCTCAGAAAGCTGGTGATAAAACACACCCAAGAGGTACTGCACCAAGGCAGGTCTCTAACATAAGGCCTTTTCTAAGTAAGAAGGAACATGAAATACTCCATTTCTGTGTTGCTTCAAAATAACAACTAGCATAAAAAAAGGAGCTTTTGTGCAAATACTGCAGTCGCAGAAACAGACTCGAGCAAGAAGGAAGATGCAGCACCGTGGTAAAGCCTGCTGGGTTACCTTCCAGTTATCACACTCATCGGTCAAATTTTAATTCAGGCAGAGTCCCTGAACCCCTTTCGAGCTCTTTTCCAATGTGTGTTACAAATGTGGCATCTATGCCTTCTGCCATGTAAAAAAAAAAACAAACCCAGGGCTTATTACTAAAGGGCTAACAATATCCTTGTGCGGTCATCATTCCCACCCCTGCTTCACAGACTGCACAACGAATAATTAAACCTCCTAAACAGATCAGGACAGTAAGTTAGCAGGAATCTTTCTGACTTAAAACTCAGAATTCTCCAGTTCTCATGTCCAGTCTATGATACAGTTGACCTTTCAGTTACAGACAGAAGCCATTGTCTAACTTCTGTAAAAAAAAAAAAATGGAATCCATGGAGCCTAATTGTTAAAGCAGTTCCTGGTCTATGAGCTGTGGAGAATTCATAGCTCAGGGAGTCTGTCATGCAGCCATCCCATTTCCCTATAAAGGATTTGTTTTTGAAGCTACGCTGTCATCATTCTGTAAAATTATTGGCAAACTGATTTTTAGCAGAGTGATTTGGCTCTTTTCCCCAGCTATCATAACTCAGAACTACGTGCTGCATTTTATTCACCTTAAAGGAATAAATATTGCCAGTTTAATAACTTTTTTCCTTCCACAAATTGTATTATGATTTATAGCTACAAGTAAAATTGTACAATGTAAAATAATAACCCTTTAGTTTTAATCAGACTGTCTACCTTTAAAAGTATATTTAAGGCTAAGTTATAACACAGATTTGTATTTAATGTATGTTATCACTTACCCTTTAGAGTGGGATTTGCCAATATCGTAAATGCTTTCATATACTGAACATCAAGGGAAATCAAAACAATTTGGCCAAAATTATCACTAGCCATCTATAAGGTCAAGAAGCCTGCCCTTGGGCTGGCTGCAATCTCAGCCAGGCACAGAGGAAGGCAAAGTGCCGTTACAGCGTTGCTGCACAGTGTCATCACAGCTTTCTCTCTGGACCAGCCTTGGCCAGGATTCTAACTACTCCAGCACAGCCCAAGAGCTCTTCCCCTATTTCTACCCTGAGCCATTTGAAGTACTAAGTTTTTACAAAGGTGCACTGATTCAGCTACTTCTGCACCATAATAAACCAAGTCCTTACAGGCTGAACTTGCCCCTTTGAATGTATAAAGACAACAGAAGATGCTGTGAACCAAAGCAAACAGACTGCAACCTCTTGTTTCAGGTAACAGCAACATATATTCTCCTACCAATAAGAAGTATTTTATCTCTGGAAAACAAGATTTGTGACCAGTGGTACCTTTCTAATAGCCTTCACTTCTGGTGCAGGTAACTGACATAAAAAAAGGAAATTACAGAGCTGAAAGAGATTTCACTGGCACAGTACATGCTGCAGTAGGTCTTTCTGAAGCAGGCTGGCTCATCTGGGGCACACTTTAAAAGAAGCACAGAGCCCCACCACTGGGATTCTCAGGGGCTTTGATGAAGGGCTTCATTGGGAAAACACCTCAGCTGTCATTCAGCTGCTGTTCACTGACACATACGAACTTTCTGTGATAAGAAAGACCACACAACTGTCCATTTTCAATTACACAACATTCCAGCAGCAGCAACAGCTGTTTACATGGAAAAGCTGCATTACACACTTCTCTGCAGGAGGTCATGCAGGACAGTAAGGCTCAATCCACCACCTTCTGCTAAAGGGTTCCTCTGAGATAGATGGAGGAGAGGAAGAGGCACTTACTCTGATATCAGAGTTGTTGTCTTACCATGCCCTGACCAGTAGAACATCACCATGACCTCACGAGGAATCCTTCGAAGCAGCAATGCTTCACTTGTGGTCCATGGATCTGACAGTCAATAAAACAGCAGAAAATGGTCTACAAACTGCTACTTTCAGCCACTGTCTGCACTTCCAGGAACAGACAGCTGATATCCAGGAGGCATTATCAATAGTAATGAAAATGTTAATCATTTTGAAAGAAGGGAGTGTGCCTAAATACAATGAATTTCAATTATTTCTCTCCTTTACTCCCTTCTCACCCCAGTCATCAAAGAATGGTCACAATATAATCCTTATATTAGTAGCAGCAATAATAAAACTAGATGCCTCTTCCATTTAATAGACTCGGGAAGACTGCTAGAAAAGGATTAGCTGAGTATGGTGACGTAAAACAGCCAGGAAACAGCACTTCAGAAGCGAGTTTGGAGCATGCGTGGCCTGAAATGATGCACTAATACATCACTTTTTAACTCGTCTTTGCTCCACCAGGCGCAGGTTTGCCCAAGTCAATTTCTGATGCAACTCTTAACTTCTTGTAATGCAATTCATCAGGTGGAAAAAGAAAATATCCAGTATCACATAACTAATTCCCTAAGGACCATCAACAAGAGCCCTGTGCAGCCTAGTGGAAGGAAGACTGGCTCTAAAATCAAATCCTTTCTTCAGCTTCAAGTGAAGCTAAGAAGAGCAGAGAAAAGGACCCACTCTTCATACCTGGGATAGATACAGAGCCATGTCCTATGGGCTTGAATGACAGTTGAGGACAATGATAAAGGTCCAAACCTGATCGTGTGCTTTCCATCTTGACACTGGTTGCAGTAGAGTTCTGAGCAGATGTTGTGAAAGTAACTAATAGGATGTTTCATTACAGCATATTAAGCTTCATGACTGAAAAAGATGACTGCAACATTAACGGAAAAGTAACAGTCCATGTATTTCTACTATTACAATCACAGCAGTGGGAAGCAGTAACTTCAAAACGTTAAGACTGTGTGAAATAAGAAAAGCCAAAATCTCATGCCTTAATTGCTGCCTTTTGCTAAACTCATATTGGAATAATCTGAAAACAGAAATTCATATCTTCCATTCAAGATAAAATCCTCTCACTTCTTCACAGACCTTTGTTTCATGAGGCCAAAGTCTTTAAAAATCACTTTCCCAGACTTCTGCCTTTCTTTCCAGAAAATGTATCAAATCCGTATTCCTAGAACACTCAGCAAGAAGATCCTGTGGTGCTGAGAACATCAGAAGAGGGGAATTTCAAATCCAGAAGTTTGAGACTGCTTAAGTGAAATCCATCTTGAATTTTTATCCTAATCTTTTTCTGATTAGATCTGCCCTAAGAAAGCTTCTCCACAGTAACTACATCAGTATTCTATGCCTAAAACATTCTCCTTTGCTCTCAAACTTGTGCTGGTAGTCTGGCTTAGCATACCTGCTTGAGTAATGTGAGCTCATGTTGACTGCATGTCTATGTCTATCATGTGAGCTCTTGCCACAGCAGCTCTTCTGATGAAGATCATTCTCCATCGCTTTCAGGACTCACACAAGTAGGCTGACACATGTTTATAAAGTACAAAAATATAACATTTTCAAATCCTGGTACAGATCATTTTGAAGTGAAAGAAACTATTTTTTAACAAATGTATTTATTTTCTCCATCAGGGTCTGTAACTTTATGACCTGCTCTTGCAATGTGCTTATAGCATGTTCTTAGATCTGTCACACTCATGACAGGTAGGTACTCCTACAGTGAGACAAAAAGGGGTTGGCACAGAGACAAGAGGATAGTAACAGAAGAGTTTTCAGCAAAACATACATACTGCTGCCTTCTATGATTACACCAGGTAATAGAAAGATATATTCCTTCCACACACAGCACAAGATCTGAATCCCCAGCCTCTGCTTTTTTCAGTTCTCAGCTCTTCACAGGGAGAGCTATTGTGAAAGTCCCAATACTGTGGTTTTCTGCCCCTCGGTTGTGTCACTACAGGTGGAAACAGTACTCCCTGCACCCGCCACACAGATTCTGTTCAGATGCATCTCCTTGCAGTTTTTAGCTTGTGTATTTTTCATAATGAACAATGCAATAAACACTGAGTGTTTGCAGTGTTAAATCATGTTCCCAAAGGGAGTAGTTTGTATAACAAGATAAAATTATCACATTATAATAACTAAATATGCATCAGTCTAAAGCATGCTTCAATTAATCATCAAAAGTTTGCACCGCCTCTTTAGGTCTTAATTAAGCAGAATGTTTGGTTGGGTTTTTTTGGTTTGTTTTTTTTTTTTCCTTTCAAACCAGTGTGAAGGAGCTGCAGAAAATTGTTCCTCTTAAACCCAATGAGCAGCAGTTTACACTAATCGATCATATATGGAGCCATAATTTGAAGAGCTGGGGGAAGTGAACAAAGGCAACTAGTACCACAGAGTAAATCCATCATCCACAGCTCAGTCTATTTATCTACGCAACCCAGCATGGCCTACAGTGATTAGCAGGATGATTCTAAAATCCCTAGAATTCTGGAGATAAAGCCTTATGAGTTTGCTATCTTTCAGGCTGCAACATTCTATTATTACCATGACCTAAACAATACTATTTTCAATTTTAACTCCAGTTTCAAGAATTTGGGTGAAATTAAATGCAGTTACAGCTCTAATCCTGCAGATTATGCGCAAGTACTCCAAAACTTTACTTTCCACATTTCCTTGCAAGGAATTCAGCAGGAGAAACTCAACCCCTCTGGCAAGAAGAAAATATCACTCTCGAAGGTGCCCAACCGCAGTACAGAAGTAGTCCTGCTGTGCAGGAACCCACGAGGGTTCAGGGCTTGGGACTGAGATCTCAAAGGGTACATATTCCCTGGACTAAGTGAGCCTGTGTGAAACCTGTACCTTTGCCGCTGTTGTATCTGCAATCTGATACAGAAAATGTTTCGGCACCCCATCCCTCCTCAGTGTCTCCCCATCACCCATCTCTTCCTGGTACAAGTCTCCTTCCATCACAGCTATCAGAAGCTGTGTCTCCCCACTGGTGTTTCTTCTGTTTTCCTCTCTTTTTCCTCTTTGCTGCATCCACCCCCTCACACAGGCAGTTTGGATCCCAGTTTTTTGGACAGAGAGCTATAATAGCCTTTTTAACCCTTTGTTGGGAACTGCACTAACTCCACTGGCACACATCTTGAAATATTTTAGCTGTTTTCACCACTACTTTCTAATGAAAAGCTGCAAACCCCATTTTAAAGACAGTAGATCTTAGCTTGACTCTAAGATCAATGAGATCATCTGCAGCATTAACAGTCAAGGCTCACTGTTTCCACTGGGACCTACCAGGATTTCAGAATGGTTAATTCTGAGTTACCCACCTGCCACTCCTGAAACCCTAGCTTGCCACTGAAGAAAACCAAGTAGCATGTATTCAAGTATTTCATCCCAAAGCAGCTCCTGAGGTTGATGATCCGAAGCAAGGCAGAACATTAGAGTCAGTTTTCTTACACCCAAGATGCTTTATCTGACTAATGTCTAACTAAAAAATGAACAAACAAAACTCCTGAGACATTGCTGCAGATCCCTTCGTGATAGCACTTAAGCACTGATCCTCTACATAAATGGGGTATGTGACAAACTTAAGGTACAAAAAGTACCTTGGGAAAAGTAATTACAGGAGGAAGACTGAGAAAAAAGGGCTGACAACAGAAAGCTTGCTGCAACTATAGCTATGGAAATACCTCAGGGGCTCTCCAATGCATTTCCTTTTAAGGACCAGTGTCTTGAAGTTCATGACTCTGCCAATAAAGCAGTGTCCCAGCTCCTTTTGAAAAAATCATTTTGGGGAACCAGGGCTTGCCCACGTTTTCTATGCATGAGTTGAGGCACATTCTCATGCCTAGTTCAGTAAGGACTGAATGCACAACACAATTAAAAGCTGGCATTTAGGCAGGTTTTAAGCATGCAAACAAAAAGGCACCTATTTCAGCTAATGGGGGGGGAACTCCCTGGGTATTTTGAATGTATGCTCTTAAAGTGCATACATGGACTTAGTGATTTTCTCTTTAGCACAAAGGAAACACTTGGCCCTCAACAGTGGGCAAAAGAAATCAACAGTGGGCTAGATGGGGCAGGCATCCTGGCAACCATTGGCATTTTAAAAACCAGGCACTAATACCCCTACAATCAGTGTAAATTAGCTGAAGTTTCAAACTGAAAACAGGAGAAAGAATTTGAAGAGTAGCAACTACAGGATTTGTTGCAGTAGTCTTTACTAGAGAGCTAAACCTGCAGTTAAGAGAAATTGTTAATGCTGTTCAGTAACTGAAATAAGATTTGAGAAATATCGAACAGGGATCCAGAGCATAGTAAAATGAAAGTCTCCTCAATATACAGACTTAATTAGATCTGATAATATGGTCTTTATTTAAGGCGAAGTGCCACTAGGTTCTGCCTGGAATCAGACTTCTTGGTAATGCAGTCAGAGAACCAATTCCCTGGTGAATTTAGACAGATGATCTTGGAATTAATTTTTACTGCCCTGCTAACTACCACTTAAAATATCTTTTGTGCTTCCAGATTCCTCCAATACAATTTAAATATTGAGAGAGGTTACAATGGGCAATTCCAAATTGTTCACAGCGCAGAGACTCTATCTAATCCCACACGTTTCACCAAGTTACCCATGTATACTTACATTTACAAAAAAATCCCATAAACTTTAAATCTAAAGTTATGTTAAACTGTAACACAAAAAATCAATTGTTCCTTTCTATAAAATACCTAGTTACTTGCTTTAGTATTTAAATATAACACTTACTTGCCAACTTAGGTCACAGGCCTATTTCTCAAGGTAATCAGCACTGGAAATGCTTCTGCTCCCCCTTTAAGATATTTTGTCTCAACAGATACAATTCTTCCAGCCCATTCCTCCTTCATTTTCACAAGTTTCTGATAACTTTTGGTATGACCCCAATTGTTATCGTTTGGAAAACTCTGAACCAAACATTGTGCAGAGACTTCGATCTGCAAATTGGAGGATTTAAATCCTATTTTCTTGACCAAATACTCATTATCTTGCAAAAACCCTGGGAAGGAGCATTATTTTCCCCTTGCATTTCTTTCCCCTGTGGAAATCCCAGTCCACTGAATGCCATCATTCTCTCTACCTCCCCTTTCACCTTGTCCCTTGACAGTAACCTTCCCTCTCAGCAAAGCATGGCAGGGAGCTGGTTCTTATGTGGGATGCTTAGAACAGCAGATGCGCCCGGTGCATCACTTGTACGCACAGAAGGACGCAAGAAAGGGAAGAGTTTTGCCGACACCCATGCTCAAAGGCTAGACCAACCAGCAGTTGTACCTCCCCTACCCAAGCACTGCCATGGGGATCACAAGAGAAAGTAAACCAAAGAGCACTCTTTAAATAATGGGGAAACTGAGACACCATACATAGCCTCCAGCAGGTGCCACAGGTGCCAGGGGAAGGAGGCAGCAAGTTCTCACCTGCACTGAAAGAATTTTTTGCATTCTTCTTTGACTAATCTTGATTTTAGCCTTCCTTCATCCCATGTAACAACAGCCGTTCAAACCTGTCTGAGCAAAAGGGCAGTCACCCTAAGTGCCCTCTCAGATTTACCATGAAGGGCTGCAGAATAATTTAGGCTGTTTGTATGCTGCACACTACAGTCACATACCCCACACAAATGTGGCGGGGTTTCTATTTCTAGGTCATTCCTGGCTATTTCACTTCTGTTTTTTTCGCTATTTCTATGTAATTTTTAATGGGCAGGGGGGAACCCCAAACAAACAAAAACCACTTTCTTTACCTTGCTGTGTAGAACATAAAAATCTTCTAACAAGCAGAACCAATTTTAGTATCAGTTTGTTGCAAAGGGTTGCACTGGAGACAAACCCTGAAGATCACTCAGAATCTGCTGCTAGCAGTAAACATAGTTACCAGACTGCTGGACAAGAAGGACAGTTATCAGCCACAAGGAGACTATTACACCAACTCTCTGGAGGCTGCACTGACTTCTTATTTGCTTCCTGATGCAGGTCAGGTGTCTGATGTTGACTGATAAAGTCCCACTTGATTTGGGCACTGCCTGAGCACGGTCTACCTGCCTGGTGGGGCTCTCGCAAATAGCCTCCAGATCTGTGTCAGTGGCATCCTTTTTGTGGAGGCAATCCTATGACTGGATTTAGTGCCCTGCTCCAACAAGTCATAACCCAAGCCTGCAGACCGTCAGTGCACCGCAGAGCGCCCAGGCATTTAACTCAGCCTTTTTCAGGCGTAGTTCTCGGGTACAGCAAGGAGAGAGTTTCTTTATTGAAGCTGTTCATACTTGGTCAGGTTGAACTCTAACGTTTTCCTGCATTGCATAGCCACATTTTTACCTAATATTTCATTTGACTAAAACAGAGAGCTGAACAGCTTGGAGGCACAATTTTAGTCAGACTGCTCAAAATTGTTTGGTTTTCAAAAGGAGGAGGAAAAAAAACCCTGAAAAAAACCAACACAAAAACCAAAACTAAAACCCACACAACACTTTCCTGTAAAATAAGTATGGGGGGGAAAGGTAATTTCGTTACTGTCCAAGGTTTTAGCCTGTTCATACAAAATATGATGCAGACAGGACACTGACCTAAGTTTTCCAACACGCTCAAGAAAGACCTATTTGCTGAAATCTTCAGTGACTGCTTCCTAGACGTAGCTGAGGTTCAGTACTCCTTCCTCCTTCTTCTTACTTCTGGCAATGTTTTCTGATACCAAGAATCATATCTGCCTCCCTGGAAAGTCTGTTTCCCTTGGCTTCCTGACCCTGCTTTACTCCAGTGCTGCTTCTACTGGCGTGTTACACCAGTGCACATTGCAGGGTATCCTTCCCATTTCTCCCTTCAGGCTTCTGTGAACAATCCCCATGCTCTGCTCTTTCTCTTCTCCCTCTTATCCGTATAGCATCTTATCTGCCAAAATCATTCAACTAATAATTCATTGTGACTGTTTCTTGGATCTGCTTATCCTCTCTACACCGCTGCTCTCCTGTCTAAATTAATACCTCAGCCTGTCTCTCTGACACTTCTTTACTGGTGCTAACCCTTCAGATCAAGACCAATACAACAAGAATTTAAGTCTTAATAATTTTTCCCTGAGTGCTCACTCCACATTATTTGCTCAATAACAGTAGACTGCACCATCATCTTTCCTGTCCTTCAGGCTCATGATTTAAATATCATTTCCATCTGTAGGCACTCTCTTTTGAGATATATTTAAATCTTGAGGATTTTTCTCCTGTACAGTATATGAAAGCTTTCCTCATCCATCCGCAGAGTCTAGACTCATCCTAATTCTCAGCACCTCACTCACTCCAGTGCAGCACTACCTGGTTTTCTGTCTGGCCGGTAATGTAACCTTGTTCTATGCACTTCCACCCAGAATGTGTGGCAAAAGTCCCTTTTTCTGCCCAGCATTTTAACCTTGAAGCTCTCTTTTGGACTCTTTCTGCCTCTCTCTGCTGTTTCCTTTCTTCCTTTATTAACCTGAACAAATGTAAGCAGCTTCTGTTCTTGTGGCAGGTCAGCCACAGCCCTTCTCTCCCCCACATTGAAAATGTCGACTTTCAGCTCTAGCAATTAATGATGTAAGTTTTTTTCATTTGCCTGCTCAACTCTTCAGAAGCACCTTTATGCTGTTTCCAAAGTCATCCCTGTGCTTGTGAGGGGCTCTGAGAAAACATCCTCAGAGTTACTCTTGTCTGGCTTTGTATCACTCTGAAGTTTTCTGCTTTGATGTAGTGCCCACGAAATGGTGTCAAAGTGCAGTGCCAAGACCACTGCCTTACACGCTGGCTCTCCTGGCTCCTTTGTACTCCCTTTTTTACTTGTATCCACCAGTTGCTTCTTGCCAGGCTCTTTGGGTGATCATGACTAGGGCACCTACGCCCTAAGATAAAACAAAACAATTACTACTGATGCTTATTGCAAATCCCACAAAGGTTGTGGATCTCCTCCTTCTCTGGTCCTACCAAACTTTGCTCTCTAAAACAAAGGTGAGATAAATATGCTCATCTGCTCAGAAGTCATGGTAATCTAGTGCTCATTTGTTGATCATGGGATTAAGTCAGAGGAGGCAGAGATTATGTATTTATAACCCCTATGCAAGTAAAACAATGATATTCATTAAGAATTAATGAATTAAAAACCTAAAGTTGGAAAGTATTTATGAATAGCTTTCTCTGCACATTACCTTTAGCATTACATTTGAATATGGGATCACACATGGTAGGTGGACAGGCAAAGAACAGAAGGCAGTTGACTTGGATGAGGTTCCCCTGTGCCCATTTAACTACTGTTGCAGTAATTTGTTTTTCTACTTCACAGTTCCATCTCCTCCTGCTTGCTTGAGGTCATAAAAATCCAGCAACTGTGGCAATTTGCACAATGCATGTTATAGCCTTGTGTTCGCATACCACAAATTCAGCATCCTGGATTCATTCGTGACTCAGATTGGAGGAGAAAATAGCTTGGGATGGCACAAGCCCTTGATTAAAGCTTTAGGGCCAAATCAACAACAGCTGAGGATCCAGCCCATATGGCCCGAGATCTTTAGCTGTGTAAAGGCTGCAGGAATGGGCCCAAATAGCTTTGGTAATTAGCAAATATCATATAAAATACATGAAAAGTCTTTGGCAAGGAATGCATATTGAGTAACATTTGAAAATTATTCATAGCATATTAGTATACTTCTTTTTGAAATAAAAACTCAATGGCTTAAAAATAATTTGGGAGGGGCAACTGTAGTCTATCCCATAACTGTCAGCAGGCAAACACTTTCTTGGACCAATAAGTATTTTACAGTTACCGTTAGTCAATGCAACAAAGGGCAGAGGTGACCATCTCACACCTGGGACCCAATCCTACAAGCTGTTCTGCCTCTGCAGGAGCATCCTCACACCTGTTGGGGATTCTTTAGCCAAGTGTCTCCCTGTGTGCAGATAGCTACTGCTCTTGGGTAGGTACTGCAAGTCACCCGGTACTCCTCGATGCCTTGGTCACCCAAAATAACTCAGAGCAACATCCAGGGACATCCATGGAAGTAGGACTGAGCCTGCTCCTATCTAAATCTACCAATTATCACACTGTGTACAGCAGTAAACAATAACATAGCAATTAATCACTCTGGTGTAGCCATTAAGAGTTCCTTTCACAGATTATGGTAAACAGCATGCAGTGTGGAATACATCATTTTTCATGCAAACTCAGGAATGGCATATTACAAAATCACACCTGATAAAAATCTAATGAAAACATAAAACATGTCAGTACAGTCTCCGTGGTAGTCATGATTGTCTTAAATCCTCAAGAGACAACGGTCAGGGATTTCAGTAACAGTCAAGAGACAGTTCTCCTAGGATGAGCTTGTTAACCTGATATAGACACGATACTGATTCGATGGTTTTGACTCTTCCACTGTTTCTTTCATAGAGCCTATTTTTAATTTAATCATCTTCCATTAACTTATTTAAAGCCTCCATTCATCAGAAAATCTTTTTTTTTTTCTAAAAAGCAGATGTTTTTGAAGTGCTGAGAGTATAATCCAGCGTGCTGAGAGTCACAAGCAGCACAAGACTGTTGTCATTGCATTTGCAGAAGTTTTTCAAGAATACTAACAAATAAAGTCACTCTCCCACTCTGTTTAAAAGTTCCCTGTGACTGTTTTAAACACTCCGAAATTAGCTCCATCACTAAGTCGCCATGATCTAGCAATTTCAGGACGTGTCAATGACAGTAACCATTTTTAAACGTTCATTAGGATTTACCTGCTGGTGGCTTTATGAAAGGTGGTGGAATTAATGGGACAATAATTGGTACATTCCCATGATCCTTCGACCCTGCTGGTGAGTCTGATAGTCCATTTCCTGTGGCAAGCCCTGGGTAGCTTGGATTTATATTGTATGGTGAAATAACACTGTCCTCAGGTAATTTTGGTTTTGGCAAAGAATTCTCTGTAAAACACAAAGAACACATTGTACAGTATGACACCTACATTTCTTAAATGCCCCTACATACTTTCACCAATCTACTCTTTCTAAACAATGGATACTTGTCAGTATTCTTCAGAAATGCTCTATTTTTTTTAAAATAAAATTCACACTTTTTTTTTTTTTTTAAAGATAGGATTATTTCTTTATGCATAGCCTTAGTATGCCTGGTTTAATCAATGACACCCTATTCCTGCCCTTTACTTCTACTGTTTGCATGGTGATCACATTCAGCTTACCATAACTTCACCAATACAAGAAGCATAAATTGAAAAATAAAGGAATTCTTAATTGTCTAGCAATAATGTGAGGAGTAGTAATGGAAAGGATTTAAAGAAAGAAACAAAATACTGAAATTACAGCAAACAGCACATGAAATTATGACAGTTGTTATTCTACTTCTTTAATCTCAAGTTACCTCGGGATCCTTATTTGTAGGAATTTCTCTAATGCACCTCAGTTAGCTATGGGGCAGGACTTAATTATCATTCCCTCTCCTCCCATCTCTCAGAAAAAGAAACACAACTTTTTCCCTCCCACAGACCGCATACACCAAAGATTTCTACCTGCCACAGGTATTTGGTATCTTTCTTTGTTATATAAACCATATCATTCAGACCATGTGGCTATAAAAGAAGTATATCACAAATTTCATCAGGCATAGACTGAAGCCATAAACCATTCAATAAAATCTATTTATTAAAACAGAAACAAATGAATCACATCACTACTCAAGTACAAGCTTATTTAAAGGTGGCTTAATGACATCACATTTTCAATGAAAAACAAGTATTGATCACCCATGTTGCTACAGAACTAACAAGCTGCAAACATTCAATTTTAACACGGTTAGGATATTTCACCTTTAGCTCTAAGTTTTCCACCTTTCTTCTAACCATCTCTCCTTCAGAACTTGTCCCTCTGATACCAGCACTCACTGCAACATTCACTGAATACAGAGCTGCTGTGGGCCATCAGAAAGAAAACCCAAACACAGTTGGCCACAAATGTAATGAAAAGTGGCAGTATAAGAACATAAAAGTTGCCACAGTGTCCTCTCTCTACCAAACCTCTGAGGAATTCTTGCTGAATAAGTCAAGATGGAGCATTCCCTTTACTCTGATTACAAGTTCCTACCCATTCCCTGCGACTGAAGAGGCAGAAGGCAGAAACTGAAGGGATGAACAAGACTGGATCCCATCCTTTACATTTTGAACCATGAAGATCCAGCACTGTTCCAAACAAATTCCATCCCTGAAGAATTTCTACAGCATTTGCAGAAGACAGTATCATAAAAACATGGGTGAGGACCCTTTTGTGAATGTTCACTCTCATTCCTACATGTGTTGTGAACATTCCAGCTCAAAATCTTCCAGCATTTTAAAAAGCCATAGCCAAAAAGCCTCAATTTTGAAAGCAAAAGGGTTCCTTAAAGCCACACTGCTCAGAAAAGCACTCTCTCTTTTCCAGTTGAGTAGCTTATTAATACCACAGGTACAGGACTTTCAACTGACTCACAAAGGTATTATTTGTGAAGGTATATTAGTAAGTGCCTACTAACAGTAATTTTAAGGGATTTTCCTCATACCCTATTGGCTTCCTCAGACCAGAAGGCACTCTGTGATATTTTTATGTAAACCAACAACAAAGCAAGCAGCAGAACACACTTCCCAACACATGCCAATTCCAACAGGTTGAGATATTAATCCTTCCTTGCACGAACACAGAAACATGAAGTCACATTACCTTTAAGAACAGAAATGTGCTGGCGGCTTTCCCCATCTGCTGAGTAGTTCCTGAATTCAATATCTTCTCCGTCTTTCAATTCAACCTTATCGTAACCATACCAGCCAAGGAGCTCATTCATAGTGTTTTCTGCAAAGTTCTGAAAGAGAAAAATTACCTACTTATTTATGTAATCAATAACCATTTGGAAAGAATGGAGGACTGCATAAATCGAACCATATCTGCACTACACGAGCAAGTGTCAGGTTTGGCCCACCTCCTCAAAGACTAATGTGTATTTCATAAGTCAAGTGCATAAAGTGTAATGCATTTAAATCTCTGACTGGCACATGTAATTACGACAGAGACCCATATGTCTGTAATTTAAAAAACAAATGAAAAGGAGAGTTACTTATGACTTTTGCTCTGGTATTCAATGTCAGAAATACTTTAACATACACTCGTCATACAAACTTGTCTGTGTTGCCATAAAATATTTAAGACCGCGTTAAGAGAATAACAGAAAAGAAGGGATTTTTTTCAGCCAGCAGTTAATCAATCTTGCTATGCTACAATCTTTTCAGCTGGAGCAGGTCACTGACACAATTACAGTTCCTTGAGATGCCCACGAACCAAATCAAATAAAATCACAGCAAAGCCATTTTTTCTCTGGTATAAGCCCTTACATAGTCAAACCACTTAAAAACTCTTCACCATGAAAGCATTTTACCATAACGTTTCATACAAACATCTCTTATATTTGTTTAAGGAAACCTTTCTCAGTTTTGCTGTATTTATTTTCAACCGATTTCCAAGCAGCCGTGTGGTTACGTTTTATGTTTGCATGGAAATACAGAATACGGAACATGACTGTCATAACTCTGAAATTCTATTAAAAACATATCCTCTAGGTCACGTGGAAAAAATATTTCTGCAGAAAATGCTCATTACTGGGCCAGGAGATTTAGTGGAGTAAGTTAAGAAATCTGCAGCCAGGCAACAGAGCTTTCAGAAACCAAATAGCGCCATGGAGCTCTACAGCTTACGGATTTAGGAAACTACCAAAGGAAATCAGCTAATGAATTATTGTGATGGCAAAGATCAGCTTAAAGTAGTATGACAACTGTAAATGAAATGAAAAAGCCACACACAGAGCCTTTCTATTTGTTTTTCGTGGGTTTCTTTACTATTATTCTTTTAAAATAAATTCCAAATTTAATTTCCCTGTAAGATTTTGACATCTAAAATAATGCTCCTGATATGCACCATCTCCCGGGACTCTGGCTACCAGCAAACGAATAAGGAGAATATGACACCAATTCAAAACAAATGGTACATGTCAAATTTACACATTGCTAGATTTTGTTTAGTAGCTACTCTAGCTTAATTTTGAGTGGGAGCAAGTCTAATGATAGAACACAGCAATTCTCCAGTCATTTAAATAAATAAATAAAATTAATCAGATGATAATTGCTTCTGAATTCAAAGCTACAGCAGACGCTCTGCCCCAGAACATCAGAGCCCTGCAGTGCTCCTGGCTCATTCATCACACCAGATTGCATAGGTGTTCCTGTCACTCAAGGAGCGCTGTAAAACAGCTATAAGCAATAAACACAAGCAATTTGTACTCTTCCAGGAGTATCATTTGTGCAATTGTGCCACAAACACACATTTCAGGAAAAGAAAAACCAAAACAAAACCCCACATAGACCTCTGGAGCGTCAATTTCCTTTCGTTTTTTCCCTCATCTTCACTTGACCTCCTGCTGGAAGTCCCAATTCCATGGCTGTCCTGTGCTGCCCTGAATCACCAGAAAACATTACATCGCTCCACCTCTAATGTAGGCATTGTAAGTATGACAGCCCATTACATCTGAACTATGTCACTACTAGAGTCTGCAATGAGTACAATACAGCGTCATGCAGCTATCATACACACACATTTCTAATACACGTATTTAAACTCTCATTTGATGCAGTGTTGCATTTTAAAGATTAGCAAAACCGTGAAATTTTTCTAAATTTTATTTTTTATTGGTTTTTAGCTTTTTAGAAAACTTCTCTCTCAGCACAGAACCTGTCTCTAGCCCCAGAGAATCCAACAATGAAATGACCTGGAGATGGGGAGTGAAACCTTGCCATCGCAGTTCACGCAGAATGACCTGGATGGGTCCATGGAGGCACAAAGGCAAGCTCTGCCAGCCTCCCTTCCTTTGCTATATTTCAGCTATGAAGACATAGCCCTAGAGACTAATCCAGCAAGGTAGAGACCAACTGACAAAGTCTTCCTGACTTAAACCCCATGCAACCAAATTGAGTAGCTCTAAATTTGCCTCCTGCGGATGCTTTGTGTTTTATTTGAACTGTTGTTCAACTCAGGCACTGAGCAATTTCTAATTACTTGTCAAAGAATGTGTAAACAAGGCTATATGTATGTTTTTCCTGCAATTCATACATCTATATGTCTCCTCAGAATCTAGTCAAAGAGAGCAGATTTGGTTTGCAATGGCACAAAGTTTAAGTACCTTTCAAGTCTCATTTTTTCTACCCATGACAAGTGACACACAAAAATGAACAATCATAATGACAAAAATACAAGTTACTTTGAAATTACCCATCATAGAAACTTGACTCTTAAAAATAAATAAAAATCACTGAGGTATTTCTTCCTAAATTCAATGACAGTACAATGAGGCTGCATATTGCACTCACAAAAGCAAGCCCCTTTTTAACACCATGATTTCTCAACAAGGATGCTTGGATAAATAGAAAAAAAAAAAAGCTACTCTTTCATAATTTATCTTACCTATTATACTGATGATCACTGTTAGACTATTCTCTTTGTGGCTGACAACCAGAGCTCCATTACACCGTACTTTATGCATATCAAACCAAGAGGATGATCCCATCCTTATGAAGCTGGTAGTCAAAGCTGAGAGATGTTTTTTCCAATACTAACTCTCACATAGATAGGCATCCACAGAAGCACATCACCTTCCTTCAGACTCCCGACTACAGCACTCATTTGCACCAATATTTAATATCCTGTCAGACAAGTTGATGGTCACACAGGTCATGTCATAGAACCATAGAACAGTTTGGGTTGGAAGGGGCCTTAAAGCTCACCCAGTTCCAAGCCCCTGCCACAGGCAGAGACACATTCCACTAGACCAGGTTGCTCAAAGCGCTGTCCAACCTGGCCTTGAACACTGCCAGGGATAGGACAGCCATGGCTTCTCTGGGCAACCTGTGCCAGTACCTCACCACCCTCACAGGGAAGAACTTCCCAATATCTCATCTCAATCTACCGTCTTTCAGTTTAAAGCCATTACCCCTTGTCCTACCACTACTAGCTCTTATAAAAAGTCCCTCCCCATGTCCTTGCTGAAGCTGCTGCCCTGAAGATGACCAGTATTCTTATTTCATTGTTTCTGCTCATTTCATTGCAATGGCAATCCCAATCTATGTGGGTTAAAGATGCAGTAACAAGATGGAATTTGCAAAAAACAGTGTGGTAGCAATAGTCGAAGAACAAATGATGAGATGAGACAAGACTCATTTTATCCATGTGAATGCAGGAAAAAAAAGGGAGGGGTACAGGAGGGCAAAAAACCACAATTCTTGATGAAGTCATGGGAAGGAAGCAAGACAATTAACACACAACCTGTACATGCACAGCAGAATGTCACTGGAAGATGTACAAGCTTAAAAGGGTTAGTGAAAGGAAGGGTAATTGATTGTAAAAACAGTGCTTCAGAAAAGCAAGAATGGGGGATCAACCTGAGGTTGAAGCATGAGAGCAGAAGAACTGATCAAGCAGGCTAGACAGGAAAAAATTGAACTGAGAGATGACAGGCATGCCAAAGCCCAGAGAGAAGATGTAAAGACAAGTATGGATGACCAGATGGAGGATGTGCAAGTAGCTGCAATTCCAAGCTTTTGCAGGAACAGGACAGCAGAGGCACTGAGCTCATCCACGCCTACTTTCAGACTCACTCCCAAAAAGAACGCAGAGGGTCTGAAGGTTGAAGGCAGCCATCCCAAACCCACAGCCCTGTCCATCATCAATATCAGCAATCACATGGCTAAGCTGAGACCCTTCGGCCCAATACAAATCCCACTGAACCCAATGGGATCCCTGCAGGATCCATGGATTTCATTGCAAAATTACAGCACGGAAACTAGCTTTGCTCTGCCCAGGAGGCAATACTCAGTCCCCTGCAGGGAAAGCAAGAGAGCAAGCCTTTGTGCTGCTCAGAGTGGGTCAAGACCAAAGCTGAGAAGACAAGCACCAAAATCCTGCCCCATGTGCTTCTGTGCTCACAACACCATGCCACACTCAGTCTCTTGTCCATGCACTAAGCAGCCAGACTCCCAAGGTGGAAACACCAACAACCTCTTCAGCTGCCAGTGCACCCAGGCAGTCAGTGAACATCCTCCCGGAGCCAAATCTCTCATGCTCCTCTAGCTGACAGCGCACCATCGCAGCTGCCTAACTGCCAGGCATCCACTGCGGCTGCAGCACAACCAGCGCATCCTTGCCAAAGAAACTGGCCCAAAAACGCTCCAGTGGCCACAGCCACACAACACCGCCAACGCCCTTCTTTCCTAATAGACAGCAATTCTTCTTTTGCCCCCTGCTAAGTCCCAAACCACTTATCACCACTGCAGGGCAATGCGTAATTTGCATGTTTTAACTGTGTGATTTCTCTATTCTTGTGATGTACAGAAATAGCCTTCCTCCTGGAAGAGCCAGGATAACTACCTAACTATTATGCTCATTGGTATTTTGAGTTGAATTTGCTTCCTATTCATTGGAAAGATGAAGAAAGGGTGTTGACTCGCCAGACTGTGGTTTCTCTCCTTTTTGAGACTAACTTATATGCTAAAATATCACATTTATTCCCTCTTTAGGATTCATTTCATCGTAACAGGACACCTACAGCTTGATTTATTTTACATTGTAATGCATCATTTTCCCAAATCTTTGCTAATTAATACATTCTGAAGCTGAGCCATGCTTCTCTTTCCATCTTAGACCTCTTGCCTTCCCTCCTCTATGAACATTATTCACAGGGGGCAAGGCCTGGCTTCCGAACGAGGCCTGGCAAACACGGAGGCAGGAAACGCAGAGGAGAATGAGACTGTCAGACTCATTTTCTTCTAGGTTTTGCTGCTGAATGTTTATTTCAGATCTGGGAGGAAGCACAGTGGCTCCATTCCATTTCCTTGCCTGCAGAACCCACTCAGTGCAAAGTCCCACAAATTCACTTTTTGCTTTCAGTACACCAAGGAAATAAAAACATTTCTATGGTCGCAATATGAACTTGGATTTCTTTTTTATCACCCTCACTTTCTTTGCTTGTGTATGTTGTCACCATATTGAATTTTATGCTATGAGAAAGCAAAACGTCTTGATGCTTTGATTTCCTTTGTGCTCCAACGTACACATTTGGTTCTGCAATACAAACTCTGTTTGGGGAAGTGCTATTTCTGTGGTGCGCAGGCAGGTGAGGCTCCCTGTACAGACAACACAACTCCCTTTGCACTCACCCCACAGAATTCCTTTCACGCAGACTGTGCAAAAACAAGCCCTCCACACAGGTCTCCTGAAATAGTACAACTGATAAAGCCTCCCTGCTTCTCCACTTTTCCAAGGACATTTTTTGCTTTTCAGGAGAAAAGGGAGGAGTTTCCTTGGACTCTTCAGAGCACTCCGAGGGATCTGGCTCGCTCCAGGCACAAGGGCTGCTACGCCTGCTTCACTGCTTCCCTCCTTCTGACAGTAGTACTTCTAAATGCCAAACGGGGAATATTAAAACACTAAACTGAAAGATCTTCTGATGAGTTTACTATTAAACTGTAACAGATGGGGCTGTCTTAAGTGCTAGGCATCAGGAACGAAGCCCAATTTTAGATACAAATTAGTTATTGAGAATATTTATAGATGGTAAACTCCTCAGGCACACGGAGCAGCTCTGTGAAATTACAGCGCAAATTAACTGCTTGCCTTTCAACTGACAGAGACACGTGGACACACTGTCTGGTTTGTTCAGGAGAACTTCCAGTGCAACCCAGCATCGAACACAACTTCATTTCACAGCACTGGGGAGCACCTAGCTGTTCCTCCGGAGCAGCACTGCTGCCTGGCAGTAGGATGGCAAATGGAAATCAGCTGGGGAGGGACAGATGGATGGGGAAGCCATCACCACATCCCAATGAGTGCTTTCATCAATGAAACTGTAAAAAAATATTTTGGTCCTCAAACAGGACTGGGTTCCCTGATTACCATAGCTTTGGATCTATTAGGCATTATTCACCAGCAGAATTTCAGAGTTAACTACCTGCTCTCTTCCAAACTGTGAGGTGAACAACACTACCTCGGGGAAATAAAAATGGAAACCATCGTCTGAAGGAGGATGGGGGACAAAAGGAAAAAAAAATAACTAGAAAAAAACAGAGGCTGTGAAGATCAGAGCGAAACAAAACAGTTCCTCCTCAATATATTTTCCATTGAAACACAATATCAGAAAACAGTGCAGACATGTACTTTTTGCACACAACATTGTATCAAATTAAAATTTGTTATAACCATCATGTACATAGGCTAGTGATAGCAAAAATGTAACTTAATATCTGGCATAAGGAGAGAACAAGCAACCTGAATATCCACCCAGTCGTGTTAAAACCAAGCTGTGACACTACTGTTGGAAGGGACCAAACCAAGCCAGCCAGGTGTTGCAAACCTTCTCGAGTAAATATCTGGCCGTATCAAACAGTGAATCTTGAAGGAAGTCTCTGTGATGAGGTAATTTCATTGCTCATTCACAGTGCCCTGCATTTGCTGTACTTAAAATAGATATGTGTACCAATGGCCTTTTTATTATCCGAAGAAGAGGAGAGGAAAAAAAAAAAAAATCACATATACACCAGTCCTTTTTTCTTTCTGCTAGCAAAGGGAGGCAATTCGATCCAACGTGGGCTGAAACCTGAGTAGGTCACTGTACACCATGATAAAATTCCCTAATCCCTGAGCCAAATTTCCCTGAGGGGGCCCTCCTACTTCTCCTTCACTTTCCAAGCTGACTTTTCCATTCCCTCTCTCGTCTTTTCCTCCCCTTCATCTCTTTCATTTCCCCTACCTTAAAGCCTTGATATCTGATCTGCTGCTGATACTCGGGTTACAGTTTTTACAGCTTAGGCTGTCTATTGCTGTATACATTCCTTTCTTTCTGCTCTGCCGTGATTACTTACCAGAGCTTATTTTACACTGGTCCAGATGAAAGCAGTTCAGATTAAGGGAAACAGTCTGCCTGTTTGAACATTACAGATACGAACCTACACAAGGGCACATTGTGCTCCCTCTGTCCTTTTGCTGCAAACATTTTGCACAGTGTAACAAATTTGTTACATTATTGTACTCTTTGGGTTTAGGAAGAACAACTAGATGTCTTAATTCACCAGTAAAGAAGGAGAGTAAATGATCGCCACAGGATTTTAACTTTCTTAACCAGTCAAAATTCAAACCACTTCTTTTTTTCTTCCCCCCTCTCTTTCCCCTTCTGAGATGATAGCAGCCAACTGTCGTACTAAAAACGCATAGCATATACAGCATAGTTTACATAGAAAGGTGGCCTGTGTCTTGTGAAAGGTCCTGCCATCAGCTATCTTGCTCTTGACAAGAAATCACATCAGCTCTAAATGCAATTTCTACCCGCCTTTGATTTTTAAGTCAGCTGAAATCTTGAGGTTTTTAACCTTAAGCAGCCACCCGTGATTAAAAAAAGAGAAACTCTACACAAAGGTTAACGCCAGTGCTTAATACCAAAGCATTAGTTTGAAATTGTGTAATTTTTCTCCTTCACACAATGTTGTTTTTGTTTCTTCCTCACCCTTTCAGACAAACATCTGTTATACTGTAGAAGAACAACTATCTCCCAAACCGCTGAGTGTGCCTGCAGCCAAAGTAAACAAAACAAACCCAGAGGATCCAGCACAGTCAGCCTTTATATCCAGCCAGGATAACATTTCACATGTTTTGATTAAAATCAACTAATTTGTAATACTAGAACCTATGAAACTTAAAAGCTGCAATCCATATAGATCATGTTAGGTGATGCTCTAAGGGGCCAGTGCCCTATACTACAGACCTCTGCAGTCCTCAAAACTATGTGGTATCACAATGAGCCGTGACCCTCAATCTTCAGCGCCTGCACAGAGCCCTCTCTGAAAATAGGATGTGCTGTATATCTTGCAAAGAATAATACCACTCCTCAGGACCCAAAACTAGTACGGTTTGTTTCCAAAGAGATGTGCTAACACATTATTGCGTTTGTTCCCCTAACACTATACTTGCCCACATTTCCAGTCGATGTGCACGCAGAACTGTGTACATGCTCATTACCCAGGCAGCAGGAGCAAAAACGCCTGCCTTGGGCAGGAAAGGGCGCCTAACTGAAATCAGTGGTGTGCAGACAGGGAAGAGGGGAGGGGATTGTGCATTCCCGTTTATTTTTACACAGGGAGATCACTGCTCCGGAAAGCAAAGACATTTTCAGTAGGCATCATGCATATTTATATACGCGCCTATATACTATACATACTATGCGAACGTGTGACATTTTCCAGGCATTCCTCCACTTACAATCAGCCTCCTAATAAACGACATATTCAAATTAAATGCAGCAGCTTCATCTCATAACCAGACTATGCCTTATCTGCACATTGAACAACAAGTTCAGCAGAAGTCTCCCAATACGCTGTTCCCAACTTTGGGGAATTTGAGACATAAAACAAACAGACACGGAACAGACATAGAAAAAACAGGCTCAAAAAAATAGGACCGGTCAAGCTTGGAGTGGCGACCTAAGAATAAAAGAAGTCCTGCAATAACGTTTTTGCGCTATCGAAACCATCCTAACATCTGGAGCGGCAGCCTTAAGTGCTACTTTCAGAGGACAGCTGGACGGGCACCGGTTCCTATCAGGCAAGCCAGCCCTCCACAGAAAACACATCCAGCAAAAGCAACCCCGACCAGGCACCTTCCAGCAGCACCTCTGCCGCTGGGATGG
This sequence comes from Psilopsiagon aurifrons, assembly GCA_025447955.1. Classification (NCBI taxonomy): domain Eukaryota; kingdom Metazoa; phylum Chordata; class Aves; order Psittaciformes; family Psittacidae; genus Psilopsiagon; species Psilopsiagon aurifrons. The sequence continues at coordinate 10,150 of JAOEHY010034174.1, read as the reverse complement.
ACTGGGAAGCGAAACACAGAAAGCAGAGGACGAGGCGAGAGGGAGGAGAGGAAAGGGGGCCCCGCGCTCAAGTGCGAGAACGAAGATGCGCGGCTCAGATCGCAGCACTGCACTTTGACAATTTAATTACACAGTTGCAGCTGGCTACTGGAAAAAGGAGAGAAATACAGTGTGTAAAAGAGGTCCCTTTCTTTCCTAACTTTAAGGGCTTCCCAGGTACCTGAGGGGATGGCTACAGAAACAAACAAAAAGGGAAGTAAAAAAGGCTCATCACTGGCACCCAAGGAGCTGAAAAAGCCCGAGGAGGGAGAGTTATGTTAAAAAAATAAATAAAGCTGGTGAATGAACAGGGTTTGCAGCCTGTGAATTCGTCTCTGTTTTCAGCCCAGGAGGCGGAGTTGAGACACACTCAGTGCATCCTACAAAAAAAAAATGACAAGAGATCCTTTCTTATTTCGTTTCCACGCACGGACGCAGGGGGTGGGGGGGGAGACCCCCGCTCCCTTCCCCATCAGAGGCACCCACCTTCATCTCCTCGTTGATCTCCCGCTTCACCGGGTGAGCCGGCTTCCTGCTCCTTTTATTTTCGGGAGGTCTCCCTTCTTTCTCCATTTCTG
>JAOEHY010034173.1:0-26710 GCA_025447955.1 Psilopsiagon aurifrons | reverse complement strand
ATATAAAATCATTTCATTCCATTTTTCATGCTGCTACAGGTACAGCTCCTTCCTCACAGGCAGGAGCAGGCTGTCTGCTCCTGCCTCCTCCAAGTCCATCATCTCCCTTCCCTCACTAGCCCTCTTTGCTGCTTACCTTCAGCCTCAGAGCTGATGTGGCCACTCCTCTTGCAGGTCCCATGGAGCCTGCTGCTCTCCTCTTGGTGCTCCCCAAGACAGCCCTTTCTTCTCGAGGCTGGGGAAGTTGCTTGCAAGCCTTCCTGGGGCAAAGACTGCCTGCCTTCACGTTCTGCATGGGACTGGAAAGCCAGGGGATTTTCTCAGCTGTGGGCATGGATCATCATCAGCAGGTCAAGCTCCCTGGGAGGTGGGGTATAAAGTAAGGTCATCTCCTTCTTTCATATTGATTTTTTCTTTTCTCTGAACACGCAGTTGAGTTAAATGGCGTGTGGATTTCAATTTTTGCATACTAAACTTCAAACAAGGCCTTGCCACTCCATGCAAATAGGATTAATCTGCAAGAACAGCCAACTAAATATTTGGGCCCTTAATCCCAAAGGTGATATTGTAATTTATTACTGGATAGCAATATTTTTTGCATTTCTGTTCAGAAAGCATGCTTCAAATCACAGCTGCCAATTTCTGAAGAAATTTAACAGATCTTTGCTCGTAATCAGGAAACCAGCCCGGGAAAGCAGAATAAGATTTGCTGAATCCCACTTAAAATGTTACTACAGTTTGAAAAGATGCTAATTAATTTTTGCCCATGCGTGACTGAGACAGAAGCTTTACAGTTGTAGGATAATGCAGCATTGCAGGCCAGAATTAACATCAGAGTCTAAATAATGCCCAGAAGCACAACAACAATGCAATAATTTATTTATTCTCGATGACCTGTTCATTTTTATACTCATTATGCTACTAGCAGCATGAACTTTGGCTGACATATGGTGCACCACCAGGTGAATTGTACAGTCTTTACATGCTAGATGTTGTAACCAGATTTAGAAGTAACTGGTACCCTTAGTGGTGGCTACAGTTGAAGTTAACATGCTCTCATGGGTGGAGATGGGTTTTCCCCAGTGACTGCCAGTCCCCTCGCCTATTCACATCACCGCTCCTCCTTAGGGCAGATGGTATACAGTTCTCTTCTGCTCTCTTAATCTCACCTTGCTGTCTGCTGAAGTGGCCCAGCTAGGCACCTGTAAGTGCTTAGAGATGGTCAGTGAATAGTGTGTCACATTCTTGAATGGGGAAGAAAAATTCAGAAGGCTGAGTGGGTTGAGTGATCTCAGTAAATTAGGCACAGAGAATCTGAGTTGTAGTTCTATGTGCTACTTTGGATACTTCTGCAAATATACTATATGCTCAAGACTGCAAGATCTCTGGGATTAGCACAAAATGGGTTTGGGGAGCTTTGAGCCTCTCAGAAGAGTTGGTTTCTCACATGTTAGGATAGAAGCTTCCCTTTCCTCTTTCCAGATGGCCTGAAGCCTAAGGAGGGAGGCAGTCCCAGGGTCAGGCAGTGCCCCCCAAGTGTTTCAGCAGTGATGCTTTCTGCTCACAGGTCTGAACACTCAGTGAACTGAATGCAGAAAAACTTGTTATTACAAGCACAATGCACTTCAGAGAGCCAGGGACCATTGACACTGGGGAAAAGCTAGACTGTTCTGATTTGTACCGTATGTGGTATAACTGAAGTAACAGAGACACAGACTATAGACAAATTGTGAAAAAAGCCAAATCCATTGAATCTTATGGCAGATTACTTTTGGTAGTGTCCTTCATAGAATCATGGAATGGTTTGGGTTGGAAGGGACATTAAGATCATCCAGTTCCAATCCCCTGCCATGGGCAGGGACACCTTCCACCAGACCAGGTTGCTGAGAGCTCCATACAGCCTGGCCTTGAACACTGCCAGAGATGGGATATCCACAGTTTCTCAGGACAACCTGTTGACAGCAACTCTTTGAGCACAACCATCCATCCGATTTCTAATCCACTGGGTGGTTCATCCATCAAATTCATGTCTCTCCAGTTCAGAGACAAGGATATTGTGTGGGGCAGCATCAAACACTTTGCACAAGCCTAGGCAGATGATGTCAGTTACACTTCCCTTATCCACTAGTGCTATCACCCCTTTGTAGAAGGCCAACAAACCTGCCAGGCATGATTTGCCCTTAGTGAAGCCACGCTGGCTGTCACAAATCACCTCCTTATTTTCCATCTGCCTTGGCATAGATTCCAGGAGGATCTGTTGCATGATCTCACCAAGCATCAGGGTGAGACTGACTGGCCTGTAGCTCCCCAGGTCTGCACTTTATCCATTTTAAAACCAGGGGTTATGTTTCCCCTTTTCCCTTCAGTGCAAACTTCACCAGATTGCCATGACTTTTCAAACATGATGGGCAGTGGCTTAGCCACTTCATCTGCCATTTCCCTCAGGACTCACAGATGCATTTTATCAGGTTACATGGATATGTGGAGCTTCATGTTTCTTAAATGTTATTGAATCTGATCTTCCCCTTACAGCAGGTGGTTCTTCATTCTCCCAGTACCTGCATTCTGCAACTCAGGCGGTGTCGCTGGAGCTCTTGCCGGTGAAGACCGAGGCAAAAAAGTTGCTAAGTACCTCAGCCTTCTCCACGTCCCAGGCAACAAGTCTCATATTTCCTTCCAGCAAGGGCCCACATTCTCCCTAGTCTTCCTTTTATCCCAACTTTCATCTTTCTCCTGCCTTCCTCTGGAAGCATTTTTCTCTTAGTCCTAGTGAAAGGCAATGAAGCCTGGTAAAAACTATGTGGTCACTTAGCAGATGATTTTGTTCTGACATTGGCTGTCAGCCCATGCACCTGCTCCCAAACACACTGACCCTGCTCATTACTTAAATCTATCATTAGGCCCCAACTGCCACACGAGGTAGTCTCGTCATGAGCTAAAGCAATGGCTTTGACAGACCTACATCACCACCAGCAAAAGAACTGCATCACAGCTCTCATAATCAGTGGCAATGTGATGACCTTTGAAGATAATTGAGACAAGAAATCCATGATAAAAAGCAAGTAAATCATAACTTTGGAAGTGATGAGGCATTAAATATGACATACATCAAGTACTTAATATGCATTAGCAAGCATATGAATTTCCAAACCTAATCACAGTGATTTCAAAAATGACTGTTTCTGTCTGAAACAAGCAATGTGAAGATGCACACTTTCTTTTTTTACTGCCTAGGAGCTTCTCAATACCCACTACAATAGTGACAGTTACTAAGGCAGAGAAGAGAAACCACATTCTCTTGTACTGAATCACATCTGGAGTAACACTGCTTCCAGTTATAGTAACTTCCTTTTGCTTCAAACCTGGTTACTGCAAAGCACCTAGGAAAGTAATAGCTTATTTTCATTTGATCCTGTGTGGGACAGTCTCTTAACAGAAAGCATGCACACCAGTGTAGTACATCTTCTACACATCATACTTACACCAACTTTCCATACCTCCTAGATCATAGATCCAGAGCTACCTATTGCTGGGAGCTAGGAGAATATTCTAGGGAACTAAGCATGTTTCAACATGCTTATGCTTGCCCTCTCCTTACACAAGTTCATACGTCTGATCTTGGCCATCGCCAGAGACAAGATACTGGGCTAGACCAAAATTTAGTGTAATGCAGAACTGCTGCCCATAAGCAACTATTCTGACATAAACACCCTAGTAGGTAACTTTTGTACTGTGGCATTAAAGCTGCAAACCACTCAAGTCTCTGAAGTTACCTACTTTGAAAATTACTCATTTCAGCCTTCAGTAGGTCTTGGGTTCAGTCACACTGTGCCATTCCTGAACCTTGGGAAGAAATTCTTAGGGAAGAGGACATATTCTCAAAGGTACTGTCACTCAGCTCCAAGATAAAAACTGAAGTGGGTTCTTCCATTTTCTTTTTTCGAACACAACCGAATGGCCTGCCAGTTCTCTCACTTGAAACAATAATAAACCATTCATATTTAATGACTAAAAGATGGCAAATGCAGATATAGCGTGCTAGATGCAGCATGCTAATAAAGCTAGTCATAGAATAAATGCTTAGATCGATTGATGAGAGTGCGGATAGGACACAGTTTTCTGTGTACATGTAATTTGCTCACATTTCAAACTCCTCTTGCAACTTCTTTTTCAGCACCATTGTATTATTACCCTGTGCTCCATTTAGGTTTATATCCACCCTCTTCCGGGTCTGCCTCTAGGAAAGATACACACGTTGTACTATGGTTCCTGCACAATAATCTTTCTCCTTCCAACCTGGATTCCAGTTTTAACTATTCTGATCTTGTGTGTTGTCTTCACACAAAGATTTAAAAGCAGTAGGAAATGAAGGCTATTCTTTTCATCAGTACTACTGATAAGCTACAATGACAGTTTTTCAGATTTTCTCAAACATTGGAGTAGCTTATAAAGACAAGATAAACGTCATGCCGCTATTTTTTCTTTGCTATAATCAGTCAGCATCTGAAACAAAACCAAACACACTACAGAATGCCTTTTTTCTATAGGAATAATCAACATAGTACTAAGCTACAATTAATATCAAGGGTAGCTAACACACTCTGGCATTAATGGTCCCACCTTGAGCAGAGGAGGGTTAACTAAAGGATGCACAATCTTGACAAACACAGGAAGGATTTTTCTACAGTATGTGCATGCACACACCACTAAAGAAAACAATGTCCACTTCATAGGGCAGGCAGGCAAAAGCCAGACTTTTTATTTAAGTTTAAAATAACAAATACTCACCTACATCACAGTATACTGCTTAGTTTATCGCTTCTGCTTTGAATTCTGTGCTTTCATTTCATGTGTCTACATTTTGCAATTGTGTACACACTGCAAAATTAACTTTGTATATTTAGTATCTGTGCATATCCTTTAGAGCTTAATGTTACACTGAAATAAAAAGAAATCTTGAATTTTAACGTACTGAAAACAATCAATAAAATTCCACTGGAAAAAAACAGTACAAATGTTTCTTGTAGCACAGTATTCTTAATTTTATGTGTCATTTTAATGCCATAATTTTCAATTATTGACTGTATAAAGAGATGCCTAAGGAAAAAAAATATCTAGAATGCCATTCCTATGTCTGTTAAACTCTGGTGATTTATGATATATGTACAGTATATAAATATATTTATGTATATATGTACATATATATTGGTTAACATTCATTATAAATAGAATTGTGTTCACTTAAGCAGTATAAAAATAGCCACTTTCCTGGGAACATGCAAAGACAGTATGCTCTCTCACCTAATCTATAAAAACCAAAACAACCAAAACCTTTAGCTCTGGTTTTCTATAAATATAATTTTTAATTGAAGACTTTCAGCTGATTTAACCACAAAGTAAGTTTTTCCAGTAAAGATATAAAATCTGTTTGATGCAAGCTATAATTAAGCTCAAACACAGTATATTCTGGGTTATTTACTTTCAAGTATTTTTCCCATGTGCGCTAAATCTGGACACACTGATTTTTTTTTTCCTGTACAGTAAAATATTCAGCTCTAAACACTAAAAGCCAAATTACACGCAATCTGGCATGCTTGCATTGCAGAGAAAAGGATCTCCTCTACACTACACCTATGCGGGAGGCTGTTCTAATATGGCTATTTGTGCTCCAGATCTTTTGTTCATTGCAAAGCTTTATCAGGACTCCCATATAGTAGATACTTAAGGCCAGAAGAGAGAGTACTACAGCCACTTAAGTCTCATCTCCTGCTCACTGAAATTCCCTCTGAGGTACCTGCATTCAGCACAGTGACTGGTAGCTGGACTAAAATACCTCTCTTGTTACAGCCAAAGAGGTTCCAGCTTTGGAAGTTGAGCGAGATCTTGACTTTTTAGTGACTTTTCCCAAGGGGAAAAAAATTCGGTTCCATCTGAACCAAATGTGACATTTTTCCTTTTTTCTTGCCATATGAAAAACTGAAAAAATGTTTTGCCCTGAAGCATTCCTTTTTCCTCTAAAGTGCTTTAGTACTAGTTAGAAAAGCAAAAGAAGAAAAAGGACTATGTTCAAAGGTAACACTATTTCTGTTCCTCCGTTTACCTATCAGCTCAGCAAGAGTACACACTGGGTTGGACTGTATTAGAAACAGTGTTGAGTCCTTCTGCTGAATAGATTTTAATCATCTAGTAGGAGAATGGCAAAAGGACATGACTGTGCCAACTATGGCATATGCTGACTCTTTCATCCCATTTCACATAGCTAAAAATGCACTCCTGCCCATTTCAGAGCACAGAGGACTGAAATGCAGCTGTCTTCCTCCCCTATAACCCCATCTCACCCAGCACTTTGAACTGGTCTTGTTATCTCTCAGAGTTTACAAAAGTATTTCATACAAACAGCATGGAAGACTCAAGGCACACTCTCTTCAGGACAATATTTTTCTTGTGATTAAGTGACCCTTTTAACAAAGTAGGAAATTTGAACGTAAATAGCGTGGGCAAAGGAGGGACGAGAGCTTTGTTTTTTCATTCCCAGGATTATTATCTGCACCTGCAAGTTACTGGGTAATAGAGGGATGATCTAGATACTCCCACCTCCAGGAGATCCACAGATACTACTCTGAAAATGTTTTCCAGATTAAGATATTCGGTGTTTGGATTAAATCCGTGACTACATTCTGGATAATCAAAAGTGCACATCCCAAAATTTGCTCTGTCCCCCAGTTGCAAGATGGGGTGTGCAATTAAATGAGTTGCATGTCAGTGAAGGCCTACTCTCCTAAAGATGTTGGATGAAGGCGCTTGTGCAAACCTTTCTCTCTGGCACCTCTGAAAGCAGTACACCTAACTCCTTATCCCTCAAGCAAAATGGCCTAATGTTCCCAGCCACATCCTACATTTTTTCCCTATTCCCAGGGTGGCTCCCACATTTTTCCCAGAAGTCTTTTCTATGTCAGAAATGATGAGTCCTTGTTAAAGTAGCACAGTCTTCCAGCTTTTATATTTTCAGAAAAAAAAATATGAGGCGCTCTATTTCTTATGGTAAGTAGCATAAATGCACCAAACAATGGTTTGGATACCCCTGTATTAATTGTTTAGAGAGCTGTCATTGGAAGTTGGGGACTGGGAAGTCACAAAGGGCTCGTTTGCCTTCTGATCGTCCTTCATGGAGGCTGCTTGGTCTGAGATGGAAGAGAAGGAGAGCTGGTCATGTTCCATTATATTCACTTGGTCTTCTTCCTTGTCCTTCTTCACATAAAACAACTTCCTAAACTTTTTGAGCTCATGGAGTTCACAGAAAGTCTCAAGAACCACCAACATTGCAATAAGGCCCAGCAACAGATAACCTAGGTGCAAAAACAAGAAAGAAAAAAAGTGTTTCAATTATTAGCAAATTAAGTGGGATTGGAACGCTTCAAGCCTGTAACTTTTCCCATCCCTGTCATCTCCAAACAGTGTGTTAATTTCCTTTATGACCCAGTTTCAGAGCTCCGTAATGCACTTTAGATTGTCGAATCCTATTTTTCAATTTTCATTCTTCAATCAACAAGAACCCACATAAAACCCCTCAAAAGTAGCACGAGTGGCTTTAAGTTTTGTTACAACTGTACAAGGGTAAAGACATTAAATGAAGCAGAATACTAAAATTTACCCCATGCATGCTTTTCCACTTATTTACTACCTTCATGATTAAGTGCTCTTCAAAAGATTTTCCCTTAGCATCCCTACATGTCACAAATAGAAGGAACAACACAGCAGCTAAATATGGTTGTTTGTTGTTTCTACCAGTTTAGCAGGACAAATCACTTATATTTCATGAAAACTTTTGAATTCTTTTTCTTGGAAATTCTAAGAAGGTATCCAACACCCTGAAATGAACGGGAGAACAAAGCAACCAGAAATGTGTGCAAACCCAATAAAATAAAAACCCTATAAAATTACTGCTATTTTAAAAACCCGATGAAGTTGCTATATCTGATAACACCTTGAAGATTATACGCAATGTTTTACTAATATACATAAAACATCCAAACCTGGAAGTGTTACTTGAATTGTATTACTGATGACTTTGGTGCTGTACCAACTGATTTTCAAAGGCAACAGCTCTCACAGATTGAGAATTTTGGAAATGGAGCTTCATACGGTTAATAGCCAGCTGCACTTTTTTTTTCCTCTCCAAACATATGCTTCTTCTTCCTTTTAGTATTTCCTGAAATTTATTTCCTAAGTGTTTTAAATTTTGAAAAAGGATAATCTGAGCCATAATTTTTCTTCTGACTTTGAGTCTTCAGAATGGCTAGAATACTTATAAGGCCATTACTATGTGTGACTTTCTTCATTCACTTTATCATTTCGCATCCCCATATCTACTCTGCTGATCAATAGGGTAATGATTAAAAGCTACTGCTGGTAAGTTAAGCACAATGGGTAGCAGCGGGAATCTCCAGCAATGAAGGCAGGAGAATAAAGTTGTTGGCTAGTACAAAGTCCTGCTTCACAGAATGAAAATTCAAGGCCCAATCCCTCGTTAGATAAAACACAAAACCAAGTTCATGGACACTTTACCTATGTTAAGATTGTACACAGGCAGAGACATATGCATACCAGCCTAAGAAGGGGACCTGACAGGAAAGGTATGGTTTGGCCATTCAGCTCCTTTAAGTGGTACGTCTGATGAGCCAGGACTGCACAGACTGAAGCTGGGTATCAGAAGCTGGGATGCTTCAAAACACTGTCACTGGAGAATACTGCCCTCAGCATACATTAATTCAGAATGCCAACACAAAGATAATCTCCTTAGCTCTACTTTGATAAAATTACTGATCAATGTGGCTTTCCTTCTGTGTAAAATGTAATGAAACAATTTAAATATAACATTTGTGGTCTTGCTTTTCTATCATCTTTGTCTACTTGTCTGACAGCTGGTATGTACCAGTGCCAGCTTCAGCTACCTTCTGTTACAACTGGAGTCAGAAACCTTCCTATTCTGCTTCATCTCCTACTGCTTCTCAATTCATGTCTGTCCACCTCTCATCTCACCTTATTAGATCATCTTCCTGGCTCTGTGATGCACTGAAATTTTAGCCCAAGATGCTCATAACCATTTTCATAACAATAATGTGAGATTTTTTTTCTACTAGTAATAAAGGTGATTAGCTATGGTTTAGCACAACAGAATTCTGGCCTTAGCTTTTTCTTTCTTAACTAAGAAAACTAACCTTATTTAAAGGTTTACTCCTTGCACAGCTACCTTCAAATGCCCACTTCGCTAGCTGTCAACTCCTAAAATCACCATTCGCAAAATGGAGAGGGAAAGTCTCCTTCTTTTTTATTTTAATTATTATTATAACATGCCTTTTATTTAGCTGGTTAGTTTGACACTTACATGTAATTCCAATTTTATACAGCTCCCGGAATTTTTGATTGTAGCCTTCTCCTGGCACATAGTCTCCAAGGCCAATAGTGCTCAGGGAAATGAAACAAAAGTAAAAAGATTCCAAAAAATTCCAGTCATCTTCCAGAACAGAAAATATTGCTGCTGGGATTAAGAAGAAGCACGAGACAGTGATGAACCCAAGGACTATAGCGTGGATGATTGCAACAATCTGTTTGGAGAAGCCCCAGCGAATGTGGAAATACAGGACAGGCCGCCTGGTGACATATACAATTATGCGCTGTACCACTGCTGTCAGGAAAAGCAGTGTAAACGGGATCCCAATGACTGAGTAGATGATGCAGAAGGCCTTTCCTCCATCAGATAAAGGCACTGTGTGTCCATAACCTGCAAGAAAGCAGAGGAGGCACAGGTTGAGCTGAAGCTGTCTGCTCACATACCAATTTGATATTGGCTATATTGTGTGAGAAATCCCCACTTCCCCTCTCATAAATGGCTCACTATTGCTTATTCTGAATTCTGCTACTCTTCATAAATGCCATTCAAAGGTCTGTTTTAAGAAGGCAAACAAAGCCTAAGTACTAGCAATAAGAAAGTAAATAAATAAATAAATTGTGAAGGTAGTTGTATAAATGCTTATTTTGGAGAAGGAAGTAATGCCTAGTCAGGAGTGGGAGCCTATGCCAGGAAATCTGGGTTTTATTCTGGGTTTTCCTGCTGACTTTTTTGTTTAGTTTTACAAAATAATGCAGCTTTTTTTACCCACCTTGCTAAGTGGAATAATCCATACTTCAGCAAAAAGTTCTTACTTCTGCTTCGTAGCAACCTTATTTGAAAATCATTTAAATTACACTTTAGTATTACAATCAGCATCCACGCTACATACTTCCATGCTTCTGCAGGGTGTTTAGATGATGATCCAACAAAGATATCTAAAAGCAGAACAAATATCTTCACAGCAAAACTCCTGGGATCTAACCACTGTGGCTGGACTTTCTAAATGGCTAGCCATTTACACACCAGAGGTATCAACAGTGATCTGTTCAGCAGGAATGCATCTACTGGTGTACAGGCTTATAATGGCCAGCAATCTCAATTCCACAAAGGCATGCAATATACTTGTAGCCAGCACAAGCAGCTATTCTGCCAAAGCACACTCTGCCAGTCAGCCTGGTTCTAAATGTAAATCATAAGCACAGAAAAGAACAGTAAATCCAGCATAAACCAGGAATGCTTTCTTCTGTTTGCCAACCAAAAAAGTATTTTGTTTTGATTGCAGCAAGGAAGAGGAAATCTCTTGAGATCTAGTTTGGGCACTCTTTACACTGATATCCAGCCAAGCAAGTGCAGACAGGCCCTAGTAATAATTCTGCAGCCCCAAATCTGCCAGCTCATTCAGGTTATGTTAGTGCTGTACAACAAGGCATTTTCCAGAGCTACTGCAACTAGCTATCCTGAGGAGCCCAGTGCACACAGGGTTATGCTGCTTCTACTCTCTGAACAGGGATCACTCTGCACTCACCCAGTCTGCCCAGTGCAACACTGGACCAAGCAGATATTTCCCAAGGTCTCCTGGGAACTCCCTACCTGCTCCCCTGCGAAACCAGTTGCTCTGCAAGCACCTTCAGGTTTTATAAGAAGGCAAGAGATTTCCCCTCTACATTAATGAATTTTACAGTAGAAGCATTACCCTTTTAAGTTTTCCAGTGGAGTAAGAAATGCAAATGTTCTTTTTATTTAAGATGCATAGAGACACTTCCAGACAAGGAAGGGTGGGCAAAACGTCTTATCACTACGACATACAAAGTCTTAGAAAAGAAACACGAGGCACATTTTCTCCATGTTAGCTAACTCATCAGGAAACTTCAGTTTTATTTGAATTTTAATGACATTATGAATAATTTACCCGAGCTCAGTCTTTTGAATCATGGAACAGTGTACTAATTAATGGCTTTTTTTCCTGCTCACCTTCTGCTTGCTTTATTTGCTTTGAGATAAGAGAAACAGAACTGCACATGGCTCAACAGATGCAGCTGAATCAGATCTATGAATTTATGACATTTTCAAGTGCCATTTTATTGCCCTGTTGCCCTGCAGCTCATCCTTACTGCCTTAAATAATTTTGCGCCTTGAGTAGGCTTTGTTACCTCCCTCTTCCAGGTCATTTACGAGTTTGTTGAACTGCACAAGCTCCAACACAGCTCTCCAAGGAAGAAACCTTGTGACATTCCCCTCCTTCCAAGAACTAACCATTTTCTCCTATTCTATCTTTCCTTATCTTCCCATCCATAAAGAGGGCCAGCCCCAGTTGCTTAGTGTTCCTGAAAGCATTTTGCAACTACCAAGTTTAGAAGAGAAGAAAGATGTGTGCTTTGAGTAGATCACAGGGTATCTAAAGCTGACGCATGCAACACAAAAGAAAAAAAACAGGCAATTGCAATGCTTCTTCACATCAAGGTGTCTTCTTTAAGCAGAACTATAGGTGTGATATTTGAGTAACATGCAGATCAGATCTCATCTGGATTATCTATCTCATTCTATATATCTATATTTAAAGAATTACACTGGAAGAAGAGCAGAGAAAGGTTACAGAAACCATCAGGGGAATAAAGAGGAAGATAAAAGTGGTGGCTTCCTTGACACAGCTGAATGGAGGCTGAAAAGTGATACAGTAGCTCCCTGTTAATGCATCAGCATACAAGTACTACCAAGGGAAAAGAAATGCTTTAGATGAAGAATAATATTGCCACACAAACAAATAGTCTTGGTATAGCATGAATAAATTTAGTTTGGAAATTAGCAAAAGGCTTTTAAGCTCAGAGAAGAGTTCTGGAGCAGCCATCCACTTTCGGTACTGGGGAAAGAACCCAGCTATATTTCAAATGCGCCAGATGAAGCTTGGTGACTTTATGGATGACGCAGTATAATGAGCCTATACATGACAAGCAGAAACCAAGCTTGTAGACCTAGAAAGTCTCTTCAAGTTCACTTCAGGAATAGCTGAGGAGATTATGTATCTGCTCCTCAGCTGCTAACAGTTACAGGAACTACAGTACTAAAGAGCATTAACAGTTTCTGGCTGAGGAGAGAATCCACTCAACCACCAGCAGCAGCAAGACAATGACATTTTCCAAAAGCAATGGAAGAGTGATCAATGTTTGCTTGCTACTCAAGATACAGAGTCACTGCTTAGGAATGATTATACTGAAAAGCTTGAGCTAAACCAGTCACAATTTATAAGGCTATGGCAAGTGAGGAGGAAAAAGATCCATTTTCCCCCACATATGAAATGGCTTTTATGTGACTTTTCCTAACAATTCCTATAATCTTAGTCATCACTGTGCAAAACTCAGTAAGAAAGCTCAAAATAGCCATACATTAAAAAAGAGGAAATTACAGATCTGAGGCAGGAGATACTCCATGTTTGCTTTCAGACACTTGAGTTCTATTGCTTTCCATCTCTGCTCGTGAACCAGTTTGTAGCTTCTTTGCACTGTAATCTCTTCAGGAAAATTCCCTTCTTATAATCTCTCCATAAAGTGCCTAGCACATGCTAGTTCTGCATAAAATATTGTTAATAAAATGTATGCCAATTTGCCTTTTTCAGTGAAAACTGCAACATTCAAATGCATTACAATCGCAATTCTGATACTCTTTTTGCTAGGAAAAAGGGATGCTCACAAAAAGAGGATCGCTTATGAAGATATTTCTTTATTCTGCCAAGGAGACTTGTTATGGGTGACTAGAATTAAATTGCCCATGTAGCATGTCTGATAACTGCATTACTGATTATGAAGACAGACAAGATTTACTGAATGCTGTATTTTCATATGTACAATGCAAATATCAGATATCAATCACCCAGTCAAAAGCACTGACCTTTGAAAAACCAGACCCTCAGACAACCTGCCCAGACTCAGAAGCAAAGCAACACCAGAGATAAAAGGATATTACTCACATACAATCCCTTGTATTGTCTATTCATTGCTTAGCGGTACCATTCCTTACGAAAAGCTCACAAAAAAAGAAACAAAGCACATGCAAGATCACCAGGATTTGCCAAATGAAGTAAGATCAATGCTCCACCTAGTTCAGTGTGCTGAGACAGAGCATGTCCGATCGATCATACAAAGAGCAAAACCCAAGATCTAGACAGTTGAGTTTCAGTTCTGGTTTTATATGGGGATTTTTTCCTAAAAAGTAATTTACTCTCTTACGACTTGGAGGACTTCTACTGCCATAAGTTTATATATATATATATATATACAGAAATGTCTTCATCTGTTTTAATGTAATTTTGATTGCCATCATAGTCTACAAAAGTGCTTATTTTAAAATAATTTAAAATGCTTAAATCTTTTTACATTGATCTTGTTGCTGCAAGTTATGCAAGTCAATTATTTGTTCAATAAAATGCCTACTCTTCCATTTGCTGTCTTTCAAGTTAGTCTTTTGCTCTTACACCTTTCTAAAAAGGCTTGGTCATGACTTCTCTGTACTTTTCAGTGGTTTGTATCCCTCTTGTGCAAGTTCCTTTAGTTATTTTCTCTTCTGTCTTACCTGTATCTAATTGTTCCTGTTTGATCACTTTGCAGAGAAATATGAAGAACTGATCATTGCATTCCAGGCAAGATATCTTTTCTCCCTCTATTTTTATATACCATCACACATTGTTTTTCAGAATCTCTAGGGAGCTTACAAGAACGTCCAACTCATAACAGCCTACGTCAATCCCAACACTGCATACTAGTATTTCACAACAGTCTTCCATCCTGTGTTAGCTTGGTACTTGTTGGCATTGGGTGTTCTCTCCTTTCATCCTTCTTAGATACTGCTCTGACCAGTAAGCAGTTTGATATCATAGAATAATAGAACAGTTAGGGTTGGAAAGCACCTTAAGGTCATCTAGTTCCAGCCCCCATTACTGCTTTGTCTCTTCATAGTTTGGTCCTTTCTGTAGGTCCTTAGTTGGTCTTCTCTGTTAAGAGACAGTGGCCTTACAGGTATTTTGGGACCCCGAATTGAGCACTTAGTGCCACAGTGCAGGGGTGCCACAGTTCTGTGCTCTGATAACCCAGCCTAGACTTCCACACAGAAGTTCCCAGAGGCTGCTTTGAAGGGTGAATGTGTGAATGTGTAAGTGGATCTGGCATCAGATGAGGCAACAGACAATCAGAGGTGTCACGGTACTGGAAAAGTTTCCCCACAGACAGCCTCTCTTACGCTATGGTGATGAAGCCTGAAAGCATGCAGGCTGCAGCGCTGGCTCCTTCTTTTGCCCCTCAGTTACCCTCCCAGGGTATCTGCTGTCCATGATTGTTCTCATGGGCCGCTCCCATGAAGGGGAACCACCACCCACAGCATTAAAGCTCTCTTCTCTCCCTTCATGAATTAAACAGTCAATGGTTTTGTGTTGTCAGTTTTCTCCTCCCAGGTGCTGTTCTCCCTCTCTCACAGATTTTGTCAAGCCATTGCTCCCCCTGGTCCCCCTAGGCTCAGATGACCCTGCTGCAACACCACCAGCCCTATGTGGCACCACCAAGTTTCTCAGCATGTGGAAGGGGTTATCTTCAGCACACCCAGTGTCCCACCCAACAAACCCATTCAGATGGTAGTCATAACACACAATCCCAAAGCAGCAGCACAACATGACAAGCATGCTCATCCCTTTGCTGGTTTGAGTCACTGTCTCTGAAGAGAAGCCAGCCCTTTAAGGCTGCTCATAATCTCAAAATGCCCCACAGATGGAATCATGTGCTACGTATTAAAAGTCATGCAAAAACTTTCATTCATCCCAAGTGTAACATGACTCACTGGAATATGATGATGACGACAATGAAGGTCAATGACAATAATTACATAATTTATACATTTATTTTTATAAACTTCTGACATTTTCTTCTGTGTTTAACAGTGAAGTACATCCCTATTCATAACTGGTCTATGATCTCCTAAGATAAAAAGAACTGTCAGGTGATGGTAGATCTGCGTTGTAAGAGATCACAAGGAAGTCTCAGTATTTTTTCCTACTGCAAGGAAGAGCATAGCAGCAACCAAAGTAATCAGAAACTTGCCCTACACAGTTCAAAGCAACCACATTATGATTGAAGTAGTTGATTAGGAAGTTTATGTCAAGTATAGCAGCTGACCAGGCCATAAATTTGCAGGCAAAAGGTCACCTACCATACAATAAGACATCAATTACAAAAACATATGCTATATAATGCAGCATATCTACATGTACCAAAGCATCAGCCCAGAATCAAATGATTTCAGAAAAGGTATTTCGCTGTTTCTACTTCTAGGGTGTGCTCTGGCAAGGACCAGTTTTAAAGATAGCTGATAGGCAGGTAGTTAAACCAGCCTGTTAGCACACTGTTGCACATAAGCCTTTGTTCCATACAATAGAGAGAAAAAAGGAATGTAAAGGACTGTAGACAGACATACAAACTGGTCCACAGCTAAATATGTGCAAAACAGTTGCACTATGCTGCTAGAAAAGACTCCAGAACTCAGTTAGAGGTTTGAGACAAAGCAATACCATTAAAACCAGATGTTAAAACAGAGTTATATGTTAAAAAGCAGTGAAAATTAGAAGTTCACCCACACAGTTTTGTTAAACTGACCTGAGAACTCTGTATTCCAGCCAGACTCCGATAAACTTTCCTATATGGCAGAAAGGAGGAGGAAAAAAACCCACTATGATAGGCCCTTTAAAGCGGAAGTGCATTCCAATGTTACATTTTGTTACCTCCTCAGTTGGCTACCGGAACTGGGTTTGTGCACATTGAAAGGGAAGAAGAAAGAGGCACCGTAAACTGAACTGATGAAATCATCTGGGTTTAAAACAAACAAACAAACAAACCCAACAACCCAAACAGAAAACCTCCAGACAAACAAAGCAACAACAACAAAGAGGGAAAGTGATGAGCAGATTTGCTGGAGACCTAGTTCATTTCACTAATAAAAGCTTACAGCACAGCACATAATGAGAGAGGTGATGAAGGGCGTGGCAGAAACCTCTTAAACCAGTTTTGCCACTAAAAATACCCATTCATTAGGTTCATCCCCAGGCAGCACCAATAAGAGTGATTTAAACTTCCAGCTGAGGTGATTTAGTATAGTGCTATTCCAGCTCCCTTCAATAATAATATGTCCCTCAAACCTCAGTAGAAGTAGTAAAAACCTATTTAGACAATTAAATTAAGCATGAGTATTACTTCTTTGATATAATGATTTCTCACATAATCACTTCTCAGAATAAAATTGTTTTGTTTTGTCAATTTCTAGCATCTGCCCTACCAGATATTTGCAAATACCTAGTAGGGACTTCCTCCCCTAAACAAACAAACCCCAACAGAGATTCCAACACACTGATTTGCATGTACCTGCTAATGGTACACAGTTTCAGTTCCTTCTGAGACTGTCCTTTGCTGCTACTAGTTATCAAAGCCAAAGAATGCTAATTTCTCAGAGTCAATGTCCTACTAGCTATATTTGGAGTTGCCTTGTAAAGGACCAGGTTCTTACAATCAGCTCACGAATGTCACCTGCTGCACCAAGAAAGGCTGAAATCGCTTTGAACCTAAGTTTAGTAATAAGGTTGTGTGAATAATTTGGCTGGCTGTCAGCAACATCTGAACCCAAGAGCTAAGCCAATGGCATGGATATTTCGGCTGCCATGTTAAAAAAAAAGTTTCAAACCAATTTCTACCAGAACAGCTGCACATCAGAACATTCATATCATGCAAAGCATATGAAGCCGGCCACATCTGTTCGTGCACAGGAATAAGTATTTCACCTGCCCAAATAAACTAAGCTAGAAACTGCATCCACATATGTTGGGAAAAGGGGACACTGATGAATGAAACTGGGGAAAATGCTTGTATAAGGACAACAGATATTTCCACACTATTTATGTGAATACATTGACACAAACAGCTTGTTTTATGGTCTTATGTCTGGTATTGTTTAAACTGCCCAAGGATTTGTACCAGTGCAGGCAAAACACTGATGTTTAGCTCCTGTTATGACTAATACGATCCGGGTCAGCCTTAAATAACTGGCGTGACAGTGATATAGCTACAGAACGACATGTAACACATCCACATTCAGAAAGCATAGCGACTGTTAATCATAAATAAAGAAACAAAACAAACATCTCATGCTGGGAGCAGGAGTAATGATTCTAATTTCCTACTGAGCATGTTCTTAGCACTCTGAAAAGTTATCCCCTTTCTTGCAGTAAAACCAATCTCAACTCCATCTAGGAGTCCCACATGAAAAGCAAGCAAAACCTCTTACTGACCTATATCTATGTGCAGGGTGGGACTTCTGGTGGAAAAGCACTTCTACGGAAATAAATAATTATCTATATAAAAATAAATATGAAAAAATCAGTACTTAAAAATTAATGTGTATAACAATGTAATAATCGTTTAGAACTTACTACATCAATAAATATTTAGAACCAAACTATCAAATTGTTTATTTTCTTTTTAGTTATCGTATACTTACTGTGCTACCAAACCAGGATAAAAATATTTCCTTGTCCTCAAGACATACAACTTCAGTATAAAATGCAAGGCAGCCAGTGAACACAAATGGAAAGGTGGAAAAGAATGAGATGATACTGGACAGTGTGCAGCACAACAGCATCCATATGACACCTGCATCACCTCTACTAAACCTGCTCCTTCAAATATTCATATACCCTGATGAGCTCCCCCCTGAGCCTCCCCTTCTCCAGGCTGAACAATCCCAGTCCCTCCCACCCCTCACAGGAGAGACTCTCCAGTCCCTTCATCACCTTAGCAGCAGCCCTTTGCTGGACTCTCTTCAGTAGCTCCGTACTTTTTTGTTCCAACCTAGCCGCTGATACTGGAGAATTATCTGTTTGACAAGATATTTCAGTACCCTATACTATATTAAGGTTGCTGCACACTTTTATATATAAATGTGAGATACAGAAGGCTGGAATATTGATGTAGTGGACTGGGCAAGTCTTCCCAATCCTATTTTTTATTCAATTATGTAGCAGGAGGTACACTGTCATCTTTAACATCCAGGAAAAATGACAACAAAGCACAAATCTTTTATTCCTTTCTTCAAATTCTGACATACTTCCATATGACTCAGAAATGTTTTCTCTCACACAGAGATTAAAATATAGACATGTCTTTTCAAGCTAGGAAAAAAACCCACATGTTCTTGCAGTTAGGTGCTCTTGTGACCCATAAACAGCCTCATAAAAATGCAAATTAAAAACATTTTTCAATCAAATTTGACAAAACATAAAGCAGTGCAAGTACCCTGTTGTCATTTCATTTTTGTTGGCATTTTTTGGACCTCTCTAAATTGGATATTTAAAGAGATGACTTTCCATTTTATAAAATGTGGTCATTTTTGATACTCTTCATGTCCCATGGAGGCAATAGGAGAAATTACAAGACATCATGATGAAAATGTTTTTTTGTTGTTGGGCTTGTCAGCAAAACTAGTCCTTTAAAACACCCAAATAGTTTGGTTTCAGCAGATGAGATCTTATTCTAAAAATCTCATGTGAATGTAATGAAAAAAAGCAACATTTGATGATATTACTTAAAGGACTGAGTATCTGCCAAATCCTGTCCAGAACGTATTATTCTGACTATTGGAATGTAAAATATGGCAACAGGAAAAAAAGAAGAAACCAAAATTCTTAGAATGGCATTGTCACCTTGTTTACATTAGTACTGAAGAATATTAGATGTGGATCTGTAGAGTGGAACACTTCATAGTAGGGCCCTAAATTCATCATTATATTTAGGGAAGCCAGGGTTTATTTCAGATTTGCTTTACTTTGTTTGTAAAGACTGGATGCCCAATCATAGATGAGGTGTGTTCCACTGCTCTCATAGAGTGCCTGTTTCAGGCTGTTGAACTGAAATGAATTCCAGTCTGCACACTCCAAATCTGCTCCACGAGTCTGAACCAAAAGTGAGAAGTGGGAATGATCTGGAGATTTGTTTCAGCAGTGCACTCTTCATCTGAACCAAAACACTACTGTAGGGTCAGGAAAGCTGGTATACTTCAGAGTTTGAAACGGAAGTTCACAGCACTTCTCAAGCATTAGCTCCTGCACTTGTGCTCAGCAGGGAAATGACAGAGTGCCTTAAAAGCACAGTTTCCAATATGTGAAGCATTTTCACTTCTCTGAAGGGCTCCAGATTTTTTGTAGGAAAGACTTTCACTTACAGTTTCTGAATTGCTTTCATGACTCAATAATATGAACGACAACATTATTAACACTCTATGAGGCTACCTGAAGCACAGGTCACTTGAGAATATGCAAGGATGCTCCATGAAGTGAAGGGAAACTCGGTATAACCCTGGGCCAAATCAAAGAAATACTAATATTTTCTAATTCTGACCCAGACATTCTATGTTTCCTTTCATCAAAAAGTTCATCCATGTCTTGTTTACACCACTGTGCAAGGCAATGCACACCAGATGCAAAGTCTGATGGGCATATGGAATGGCTAGCAAGCCAGCAAGTGCTGTTTTAAACAGTATTTACCCACAGTTACTATTTAATGAAGTGAAAAAAATTCCAACTGTATACCCGCAATGCTAATGATGAAGTCATTCCCATGCCAGCAGTTAAGATCCCTATGGGGGTGTTATAAGGAAGTGCTCAGTACAGGTACTGCAGAGTAGGAGGATTAGTTATACTAGAGCAGGGTAACAATAGATGGAATCCACTGCACGGGAGTCAAATGCAGACAAAAGAGTAAGTACAGAAATTAGCATGTCCCTCCCACATCTAAGATGACTATTACTGAGTGTTTGGTGAAACACTATCTCTTCTCAACAAAAGTATCAGAGAGAAATACAACCCAAAAATAATAACTTTAAGTGGAAAATGATAGCAGTCTTTCATGTCATACTGCCTGACACCAGATCTTGCTGATCTTTCCTGGATACATCATGTATGAGTAAAACAGAGATCATCAACCTAAGGGAACTGTTAGACCCTTCCACCACAGACTATGTGAAAGCACACATTGCTTTGTCACCGTAACAGGACCTACTATGCGTGAGACAAGGGCAGCAGGACTCCAGGTAAAGGCACACACTCCATTTGAGGACTACCAAACAAGCCTTTAGAAAGGACATGCTATCTGCAGGAGTGACACTTCTCCACACACTCAGCTGGCAAACCTTTCCCACTTCTCCTGTGAGAGCCAAGTTTTCAAACCCTAGCTGTAAGCTGCACAGGTCCTATCAAACTGTACATTAAGAAACTCCTTTTTGTTGTGACATGCTAAACCTTCAGCCCGACACGAGGTTCTTGTGGGCTAGACCTGTGCTCCCACAGAGCCCTGACAACTTCAGTCACGTTTTTTGAATTGACATGTCATTAAAAAAGACTTCATGCCCTGCCATATACTTCACATAGTGCTGGGCACCGGAACAAAGACTAAACATGAGACTGTCTTCTGCAGACAGAGGTCTGCTAAACCTCTGTGGCAAAAGCATTCAGGTTTCACTTCTATCAAGAGACAGACAGGCATTTCTGGGTTTGTAGTTTGGGTTTGGGGTTTTTATCTTGTTTTTTTAAATTTGACAGGATTTTTATTTTAAACCCCGAAGTCTTTACACTAGAAATTGGTTCTTCTGAGTGCTATCCTGGATTTAAGACCCTGAAAAGGCTAAAACACAATCACAGCAGGGTCCATCTGGTGTTGGGATATTTTTCCCAGCACACATGTCTCAGTAACAGCACATTTCTAAAAATACATATCCAAAAACCCGATCACATCTTTAGATCTACTTCTAGCAAAGACTTAGCATAAGAAACCTGTATCGTGTTTCAACAGTTATTTTCCCTATTATCTCATTCATTTTTCCATAGAGAAAAAAAGAAAATTATGAAAGCCTGCTGAATAAAATGCACCTAACAGGTCAAAAGTAAGGTGAGATTTCCTGAGGGCTCTTCTCAGAATTCAGCCAGGAAATTTCCAATTATTCTTTTATTGGTTTACTTGCCTGCTAGGCAACAGATGGTCAGAAATATTTATCAAAGTAGCCCCCCCCCCCCCCTTTTATTATGAATGTTTCCTGATGGAAAAAACTTTAAGGCTCCAAAATTTAAGTTTGATAATTTAAATATTTTGCTTTACTTGCAGTCTGCAGAAATGTGAGAAATATGATGAGGTTCTGTGCTGGTCTTTTATCAAGGGGTTTTGCACTGTTATATTCAGCAGCACACACGCAGCAGCATTCCCACAATAATGGATTTTTAAAGCCACTGATCACCAAGGTTAACATGCAGCCAAAGAAACAGGTTCATTAAGAACTTCAGCACCAACTTCAAGGTACTGAAAGGCATACAAGCCTTTTTTGCAGTTCTTCCTGGGAATTACATCCTGGAATATTCAAAGTAGGAAAAAAGAAATCTTAACAAGGACAATGTTTTTGCAGCGACACCAGGAAAGAGAAAACAACACTGCTGACAAGATTTAGCCAGTAGCTTGTCCATGACAGTGATCTTTTCATTTCACCTTGACTGCCAGCATAAAGGTGGTATGTCTTACACAACACTCATACTTCCACATTTTGTCTTCAGATATGGCAGTGTCTACCTGGGAGGAAAATTCATTTTAGAAGCTAAAAAGCATTTAGCATCTAACTGGCAGTAAAGCTGAGAAGATACACAGCTTCTGAAGAGACTGGTAGGAGATGGAGATATTTCTTTCTGGAAAAGATCTGGAACCATGGTTTCATTTCACACTGCAACCTTCTCTTCCCCTAACCCCTCTAATTTTCCTGTAACAGGTTTTAAAGTTCTACCAACTACTTGAGCCTTGCACTTGAAAGACCTTGTTTATGCATGGTGTACCACAGGGATGTGCCAGCTGCTGCTGAGCCCAGCACCTGTGCAGTATGATATTCTGCTTGAAGCCTGGTACAGTTCACTGGGAAGAGGTTTCTAAAAATTGGTAATTTGCATCTGTTACCATACGAAATGCACACTGGGATATGTCAAAAACTTCTAATGTGCTGCAGATGAACATGATTAAAGCACTGCAGTAAGTATCAAATTAGTGAAGAATACCTATCTAGTCTCACTAAGTTACCACTTCTTGCACTGAAATGAGCCACAGTTGTTCTTCCCACCATCTGGGAACAAAAAGAAAGAACCAGCTGCAAATTAGTATGCTTCCCACCTCTACTTCTGAAACAAAAATTGCTTTATTGCACCACCAGAAAGAACACAACATGAAAACAGTGAATGAAACTGGTATTGTTGGCAGTAAGGAGTTACCACACAGTATTAAAAAAATTAAGCCATTTCATGCTGTGGAGTTAAAATCAAATCTGTAAGCAGCATCTTTGCATTAAAATGCAACCTCACATGGAAGAAAATGTTATCTACTAGATACAGCAGTGGAATAGGAATTTATACTTCTAATCTTGTTATTGATTTAACATGCGTAACTCTGGGAAATTACTAGCATCAGCTCTCTTGTTTGGCAGAGGAAGACACAGTCCTTACCCACCTTCATGAGCTATTTCAGTAAATCAATCAGGCATCATAATGCATTTGCATACAAACGAATCCCATTTCTGTTTTCGGTTTTAATAGCTATTTCTCAGAAATACAAAGAATTCAACAGTACATAAAACAAAACAGAAGGCAATCAATTTAACACAAACAGCAAAAATGTCTAAAGGAACTTAACAAAACCCTATAGAGCTCAGTGCATCAGTCTCCACTTTCACATGCAGTATATTGCACCTGGAGTATTCATTTCCAACTTGAAAATAATAACAAAGAGAAATTATGACAATATCTACACAATGGCCAAAGTAAGATACTTTTTCAGGTAAGATGGCTTATTCTAACCTTTAAATTACAGTCCAAAATGTAATGCTAAATGGTACTCTGACATCTGAATATATTCTAGCTGTATTATACTCACAGTTTCATGCTCAAAATAAAACCTTAACTTACAAGGCCCAATGGGGAAATACTTCAGCTGTTATGAGAACCAGCCTACTGAACCATAAGCAAATTGCATAGATACATTAGTCCTATTGAATCATTCACACGTTTAGGACATCCACATAGCAAACACTAGCTGTGGTAACCATAAAATTGATTAGTTCCACTGGAATCAAGATAACCACAACTGTATGTCCTACCAATAAATAAAGGGAAAGGAAAAGAACAGTGCCATAGTTGCACATACCATTTATGCTTATAAGAGGATGAAATGCAGACTTTTTTGCCTATTTAGAAGAGGTTATTTAGAAATAAATAGTAACGTAGCACTTACAAAGGCAATCTACAGATACAAGACATTCAGCCAGCAGTGTGAAGACACAGACAAAACAATTTAAATGCTGCATGGTTTATCAAAAACTATATTGCCTGTTTAGATTAACAGCAACTTGTTTGGAAACTGCAAGCCTCTCCAGTTGGTTAGAGAATGTCTTTTGATGTGGTACTTGCTGTTTCCAGAAATTCTACAACTATGGGATATTTTTCATGTGAAAATATGTCATTCTGACACCTCAGGGACAGAAGAAGGTAGCCCTGCATATACGGAAATCAGACAACATTAAATCAGTAGCACAATCCACAAAAAATACTTCAACCGCCAAATCAGAATTCTGGACCCATCATGTCAGTCAAAGATATTAAAACTGACCAGTGATTTTAAGTCCCATGTCCTTTAAATCCCATTACGTTCAGGTAGCACACACAGTAGAAACACTTAGCTATCACCCAGGCTGAAGACTGAATCATACAAAGGTTTCTCATGTTCAGCATCTTCCTGCAAATGCTTGCATCGCAAACTGTGGCGAACATGAAAAAGGCTGTACTGGTGCAACCTGTGACTCTCTAAGGAAAGCAGGATACTGTAAGTGGCATCTCTCAGATCTCAGTACAAAGGAAAAGGGAATATAAAACGGTTGGTAATTCCAAAATAAAGGCTATCATTGAAGAACAATGTGTAAATTGATAGTTACATCTTTTCAAGGGAGAAATTTCTTTGCAAATGTCTGGCCCTATGAATTCATCCAGTTTCTTTGTGATTGTCAGTGATCAGAATTTGTAAACTAGTTACAGAAACTAAACACAAGAGCGCGACTGCATTACTTCCATACTAGTTGCAAAGCCAATGTGATTTATCACATAACAATATTAACTAGTGGTAAAAAATAAAGCTCTCCTTGAGATTCATGTACCTGAGATATATCAAACAGAAGTATTTTAGTGGCAGCATCTGTATTAACAAAGAGGAGTCTTGTAAAGTTCTTTCAGCTTTGTTAGCTGTCAGTTTAATCTTGCTTGAAATAATGCTGCTTTACAAGGGGCAGTCAGCAACTGTCAGATACATTATCATTACAGGAAACACATTCTTAGGTTACCAGTTCCTTTCTTACATCTGCTGCTAATTTAGCCACAGATTTTTGACTCTTTCTGTGCTTTCACCAAGTTGTTACATGAAATGCCTAATGTAACGCCTGAGTTACTGCTGAGAAAGATCCTTTTATCCAAGTGGGTCTACCCCCTCTTGCATTGGTTATGGTTTACCTGACTGCAATAACTCAGAGCAAACTAATCCTGCAGAAAGTGAATTTGTTTCTTCCAGTCAGACAAAATGACTTGGCTTACTGTTGTGATGCAGGGGGCAACAGTCCAAGCACAGGGAACAAGTTTGGCTCACAGGGAGGGAAGCTGGAGTCCAAGACATCTTCTTTCCACTGGCAAAGCTGCTAAGTACACTCAGCCCATTTTGCTTTACATCAACTTGAGCAAACACTTTATTATGTATAAGGAGAGGCAACCAGCATGTTAAAGCAGAGAAACACTGCCTTCTTCCCCCAAAGGTTACTCACACATTTGGTAAGTCATGTGGGCTGCCTTAACTGATGTTTAGCTTCTGCACACAATACACAACTGAACAACTTCAGAGAAGGGAGCACAATGTTTCTCCACCATAGGAAAGATACAGAAACATGTACTGCACTCTTTGATACGGCTTCTGTGAGTTCCTAATCAAGTAGCTTCAATTCCTTTAATATAACTAAGAAAAAAAAATACAACTAAAGCAAAAGAAAAAGAGCTGAAGTACATCTACAGGATGGGAAATCAGCTTACTGCATGGGAATGTGGCCTAGCAGTGGAAGTGAAGATCTGAAAGACAAAATTCACAAGCTCCTAATCTCAACCAAATTAATATATCTTACATGATCTTCTACAACTGTTTTTCCTCTTTGTCTAAGTTCATCCTTTTGCAAAATACATATGGAAATATGACTATTCTCACAAGACGCAGAACATAACAGAAGTGCTCTAATCAGCAAAGCACATGGTATGCACATGGTGCAAGATCTACTGATAAAAGGTGGTTCAGAAACATGAAAGATTAGAAGTCGTAACGGAAATGGTGACTGTGGTATAATGCAAAGCTAAAACCCGGAATTCAAACTTCTGTTTGAGATGCTAAAAGAGTTTTAATCTTTTGGGTTGAATGCCTACTAATGTCTTATAATGTCTACTAATAACTTATAGTGTAAATGCCATTTTCCTTGGAGCAGTATATAAAATTCCACTTGATTTGAACATTCAGCTGGCTTCACTTAGTACAAACAGCTGTACTAAAAGATATAACTGAAAGATCAAGATTTACCTTTGCACTACAGCTATGTAGAATGTAAATGCATAACAACTTTAATAATGAACTAAGGCAGGCATGTGCCCTTATGTTTACTCTTATCAACATGAATTGTTGATTCACACAGTGCAATATCATGGCCCATGGTTCTTTACTTGCCCAACTTGAGTTGCAGCAGCGGACCAGAAGGCAGGCTGGGGTCCTGGATTTCTCAACAGACATGCAAAAGCATACAGGAAAATTGAACTCTCTCTTACCCTCACATAAGAGAGCTTTGTTGAGACCTATTAATCATTCGTAAGATTTACAGCATTTTGTATTTATTTTTGTGCATCACTCAGAGTTTACAGTAGCTAGGACTTTCAAAGAGTACCACAAGGATACATCTTTGAGCATTTTTGCTATGCTAGTCATTTTTGCTATAGTGCTGAGTCAGCATTCCAATACTAAATAAAAAACATAAAATCACAGAATCATAGAATAGTTAGGGTTGGAAAGGACCTTAAGATCATCCAGTTCCAACCCCCCTGACATGGGACACCTCACACTAAACCATGTCACCCAAAGCTCTGTCCAACCTGGCCTTGAACATCGCCAGCGATGGAGCATTCACAACTTCCCTGGGCAACCCATTCCAGTGCCT